>OZ025184.1:5121644-5214144 GCA_964019065.1 Catostylus mosaicus | reverse complement strand
GAGATGAGTGACATGAGATCGAGACATGAGATGAGTGACATGAGATGAGTGACGTAATGATGAGACGTGAGCTGAGTGACATGAGATGAGTGATATGTGATGTGTTACATGTGATTCACTGACTTTGATCCTATACTTTCTGTGAATTCTCTTTTCTGAACCTTTTGGTAAACCCTTTGCTTAACCCTTTTCTTATCCCTTGAGGCCAGGCTGAGTGACGTTAGGATGAGACATGAGACGAGTGACATGAGATCGAGACTGTGATGAGTGAGAGACACCCTAAAAACCCTATTCTTATCCTTCTGGGCAAAAGGACGCTGCGGGATGGGCATATGTTACTGCGGAGGGGTTGGGCAGAGGTCACCGGTAAAATTGTGCGGTGACTAGTGGGCAGAGGTCATGGGCAGAAGTTAAATCTGGCCACCCGAGAGTATATAGGCAGTAACATAGTATCAGTGACGTAAAGATGAGACATGAGACACATAATGATGAGACATGAGATGAGTGAAATAGTGATGAGATATGAGATGAGTGACAAGTGCTGAATGACATGAGATCCAGACATGAGATGATTGACTTGAGATGGAGACTTGAGATGAGTGACATGAGATGAATGACATGTGATGAGTGACATGTGATTAACCGACTCTGACCCTATACCTTCTGTGATTTCCCTTTTTTGAACCCTTTGGGAAACCCTTTGCTTAACCCTTTTCTTCTCCCTTGAGGCCAGGCTGAGTGACGTAATGATGAACATGAGATGAGTGACATGAGATCGAGCCTGAGATGAGTGAGAGACACCCTGAAACGCTATTCCCATCCTTCTGGACAGAAGGACGCTGCGGGATGTGCATAAGTTACTGTGGATGGGATGGGCAGAGGTCACCGGTAATATTATGCGGTGACTAGTGGGCAGAGGTCATGGGCAGAAGTTAAAATGGCCACCGGAGACTATATAGGCAGTAACTTAGTATCAGTGACGTAATGATGAGACATGAGACACATAATGATGAGACCTGAGATGAGTGACGTAGTGATGAGACATGAGATGATTGACATATGATGAGTGATATGAGATCGAGATATGAGATGAATGACATGAGATGAGTGACGTAATGATGAGACATGAGATGAGTGACATAATGATGAAACATTAGATGAGTGACGTAGTGATAAGACATGAGATTTGTGACATAGTGATGAGACATGAGATGAGTGACATGTGATGAGTGATATGAGATCGAGACATGAGATTAAAGACTTGAGATGAGTGACATGAGATGAGTGACGTAATAATGAGACATGAGATGAGTGACATGAGATGAGTGATATGTGATGAGTTTCATGTGAATAACTGACTCTCACCCTATACTTTCAGTGAATTCTCTTTTCTGAACCTTTTGGTGAACCCTTTGCTTAACCCTTTTCTTATCCTTTGAGGCCAGGCTGAGTGACGTTAGGATGAGACATGAGACGAGTGACATGAGATCGAGACTGTGATGAGTGAGAGACACCCTAAAAACCCTATTCCTGTCCTTCTGGGCAGAAGGACGCTGCGGGATGGGCATATGTTACTGCGGAGGGGTTGGGCAGAGGTCACCGGTGATATTGTGCGGTGACTAGTGGGCAGAGGTCATGGGCAGAAGTTAAATCTGGCCACCCGAGAGTTTATAGGCAGTAACATAGTATCAGTGCCGTAAAGATGAGACAAGAGACACATAATGATGAGACATGAGATGAGTGAAATAGTGATGAGATATGAGATGACTGACAAGTGATGAGTGACATGAGATCGAGACATGAGATGAGTGACTTGAGATCGAGACATGAGATGAGTGACATGAGATCACTGACTCATCTCACTCTAAATACATTACACACTTACATTACTGTGTATACCTACATTACATACATACATTACTTTACATACATACAATTACATACATACATTACCATACATTACCATACATTAAGTGCATTATTACATATCCTTTATAAATGATATCAAAGGGTTATTCATTGGATCAAGTTTGGCATTAGGATAGTTCAACTTTGCAACACAAAGTACAGTGGTGTAAAACAATTCCTAATTTTAGGAAGAATGAGACCCTCCTATGCAGTTTAGCCATACATTCAAAAAATCCCAAATTAATGTAATTCTAAAGGATATTCAGGTGCTAACCTAAATCCTACATTAAGGATATGAAGGAGTACAATGTTTACAGGTACCAACATGGTGCAGTGGTATCTAAAAGGCCTGGAATTAAACTTTGAAAATGATAGAATGTTGCAAGGGGGTTTGGGGGTAAATTCAGCTATCGCCGTAATTATTCTTTTTTACTGTGCCGATAAAATAGTTTAAAGGAATAACACTGGTAATTACTTGATAAATTTCTTGCCTGTTCCTCAAACTATTAAGAAATCCCGGGGAAAACATTTGTTTGAACGGCGCTTCAATAAAAAATATTTGTTAAGAAACTCACCAGTACTGGAAATGTCAAACTTTTTCCATTCTTCATTTCACCGAGGATTTCACCAGATAAATCGAATGGAATCAAATTCAATGTACTGCAAAAGAATAAACCTCCAACTGTAAATTGAATTCAAATCCTCTCGTGTAGTGACAGAGTTCTTTTCAGAATTCATTCATGTCCAAATCCAGTAAAACGGCATCCAAGATAGAATGAATGAGTCGAAGCTTTGCAAACATTTAGTGGCCTGAACAAAACCAAAACAAATATCCATCCACTTGATAATGTTGATAGTCCTCTTCGTAAACTTGGTTCTAAACTTTGTAAAATGTAAACAATCCTTCAATTTAAATGAATTGAGTGTAAAACGCTGTAAAGCCACTTTCAAAAAGCTTCTTTTAACTTCAAACGAACGGAATGACAGTTGAAAAACTGACGCGAGCAGTTGCATGTCCTGCGCATCGGCACTAAAAAGCGCAGTGACCTGATCAATTCTGTGCAGAATCTGGTAATCATAATCATAAATTCCGCTATTTCAAAGTGACGATAATGACGGGTTTCTAAGAAATCTTGTAAGCAAATTGATGAAATCCTGGATAAAAAGCTGTGCAACATCCAAGTTTTCCTTTATTTATTATTCAATGTACCTTAAACCTCTTCAATTAAACATAGAAAATGATAAAATGTTGGAAGGGGGTTCGGGGGTAAATTCAGCTACAACCGTAATTATACTTTCTAACTCTGTCGATAAATAATTCAAACCAATAATACTTGTAATCATATAGAAAAGTCCTGCCTGTTCTTTGACATTTTGACATTTTGACATTTTGAAAAAGGTTTTGTTTGAAAAGCGCATCAATGAATAGTATTGGTAAAGAAACTCACCAGTACTGGAAATGTCCGTATCTTTCTCCTCTGTATTATTTCACAAACGATTACAGCAGATGAAACGAATGGAATCAAATTCAATGTACTGGAGAAGGATAAACCTCCAACTGTAAATTGAATTCAAATCCTCTCGTGTAGTAACAGACTTCTTCAAGAATTTATTCATGTCCAAATCCAGTATTACGGCATCCAAGAATGAGTCGAAGCTTTCCACACATCTAGTGACCTTGACCAAACCAAATCAAATATCCATCCACTTGATAATGTTGATAATCCCTTTGCTAGAGATGATGATTCACTTGTCAATTGTGAACAGTCCATCAAATTGGCTAATTTGAGTGTTGTAACCTCTGAAAAAAGACTCTATAATTAATACAAGCAAGATTTAGTAGTGTCTAAGGCATTTATCCCTACAATGGTTGCAGATCATAAATTTCAATAGAGAAAATATAGTATGCACAATTCATGTGTTCTAAACATTTAACAAATATTCCATACAGCGATGCGTGCCTGTTTTGCGTAAACTTCGTATATAAGAAACTTCCGATTTTATAAGAAACCTGACAAAACTGCATATGTTTAGGGTAGTATATGCTTTGTAAAAAAGTTATAGATTGTTGCCGGATGCATTGGTTAGAAGCTCAAACACCACGTCAAGGTTGCATCCTTTGCTTGAGCATTCCTCTAATCTGTGGAGATTGACTTGACAAAGATGTTTTGCATGTAATTTTCTAGTTTTAGGTTCTGTTAAGAAAAGTCATTGTAGGACTCAAGTAAAATATCATATCCAAAAATCATGAAAATGCAATTCTCCACGAGATGAGGACAACAGCTATCCATAGGCAACTATCGAGAAAGCCGCTGAAGCATCAATACCGTAGTTGATATCCGTCAAGAGCTGGCACATAGTCTTTTATTCCACATCTACAAAGAGAACCACCACTAGACATTAATATGATGAAATTCGATATTAACACATAAATGCAATAGAAATTTATAAGGAAGGCAGGATGTGACTTGACATTGGCCATCGAGGCTCACTGGACCACAAGAAGGTGGCACTGTTTTGCGTGTAATGGATCCGATGGGGCAGTGTGCAACACGCGGTACGTCGAAGAAGTGGCTTTTCGAAAAAAGCTTGCCCCAACTGACCAGGACGGTAATGCCGCAACAGAACTGTCCTAGCTACACATTTATATGGATCGGAGCCTACTGAAAGACAGTAAATGAGGATTGAAACTCGCGTGTTAGTGAAATGAAATTAAAACGACTGCGCTAAAGATTTATAGATTTTACCTTGGCCCTCCTACAGGTTTGGATTCATGCAAAAAGGTGAAGATCAACCCCAAATATAACCCACGTGGACTTTCCAAAGCCGATATTTTTTGAATAAATATATATATATAACATTAGCTAATCCTCAAAGACTGTCTAATGCGCATGTGTTGGGCGCAGACATTGGATGGCATTTGTGTACAATGTCGTTAGGTAGTCAAGTGAACTGCAGTCAAAGCAAAGGAGGACAGATCTGAGTTAGCAGCGAAAGCCTGCGGAACAGTTTAAAATGGAAATATGAGGTTAATGGACGAAGAAGTGCATATAATGCGAAAAGGAAGATTGACCAACAATGCAACAATAAAGCCAACTACTTATCATGGAAAGGAAAACAAACTATGGAATTAAACTTTGAAATAGAAAAAGGCAAATAAATTTAGAGGAGAGACAAAGATAGGATTAGAAAGCAATGAAAAAAGATAAGTGAAAGCAGCAGAATAGTGGAAAAGTTTGGATTGACACTGGCCACCGGGGCTCACTGGACCACAAGAAGGTGGCACTGTTTTGCGTGTAATGGATCCGATGGGGCAGTGTGCAACACACGGTACGTTAAAGAAGTGGCTTTTCGAAAAAAGCTTGCCCCAACTGACCAGGACAGTAATGCCGCAACAGAACTGTCCTAGCTACACATTTATATGGATCGGAGCCCACTGATAGGATGATAGTCAGGAACAATTTTAATGGCTAAATTACAATCAAAATAGTTGCAGATCCCATATTTTTTTTGACGTTTATAATAAAACATAAACGAAGAGAAAAAATAAGTAAAAAATTATTGTGATCCCTCAGACAATGAACTTAGACTTTTTCTCAAACATGATAGGATACAGGTCAGTTTCCTAGACGCTGTCAATTTATCATAGGAAGCTCCTTAACCCAACTTTTTTATGCGTTAGAAACTGGTGAATTAGGGCTAGACAATCATCCTGGAGCGCATGTGTATGGCGCTGATAAGGTTGGGTGGCATTTGATATACAGTGTCATAGGTAAGTAAAACGACAAGCACAAGTCGTTTCACGCTAGAGGAAGAGAATTAATAGTTGGCATGTTGACAAAAATGAATAGATTATACCAAATCCACATGCGGTTGTGTATTGGATAAACCTGTGAAGTGATTGCCATTGAGGAGGATCTTGGTGTGAGGTATTCCTTCATTTGCATCGCCACAGGGATGGACATCAGTCATCAATATGCTGCAGCTACTGCCAGATAACCACTACCTAAAAAAGGAAAATCAAACAGAGTAAACAATCTGATGTGAGAAATAAAAGAAAAAGACAGGGGTAATAGCAGGCATCGATCTGCAACAGCTACTGGCAGATTACAAATACCTAAAAAGAAAATTGGAACAGGTTAAACAATCTGCAAAGCGTATTAAGATGTAATATTCATGAATTGGAAGTAACGAAATCCATGGAAAATGATGAGTGGATAGACATTTAATTAGAAAAGAAAAGATAATAGGACAGCTTACAGTGAAAGAAAGTTGCAAAAGCGTGAAGCAAAGAATTGACACTGGCCATTTGGACTCTGAGGGAGGCAGCAAAGCCAGGAGCACTAAAACTACCTACATTTATGCCAGCATGAAGTTAACCACAGCATTAGACTATACTTTGAAACTCCCTCAGAAAATTTCACAAAGTCAATAAAGCCTTTACTCTACCATCATAAAACAGTGATTGGTTTTCCTGGCTTCTAGTCTTCCACTTCGTCATTGAGAGTTTCAGTGAGAGATTCCGACTACCCATCAATCTATACTTGAAACTGTACGATGGTTGATGGTTGATACCCAGCCTAGATAGGGGCTAAGGTTTTACCACAACCTGAAACCTTCCTTAAGCGCTTGTGTGAAGCACTTATTATGGATGGTATCGTTGTACAGCGTAAAAGATATAGACAACTTCCGAATGTCGTATCACTCTGGGGATGGAAGAAAAATAGTGTGCAAGTTAAATAGATATTTATTTTGAAACTCCCTCAGAATTAATCGCAATATCAATGAGGCCTTTATCATAAAACAATGACTTGTTCTCAAGGCTCCTGGTTTTCCAATTCATCATTGAGAGTTTCTCCGGCAACCCATCCGTCTTAACTTGACACTGTTTCAAGCTTGCTGGTTTATACTCCACCTAGTTAGTAGGTAAGAATTTAGCACAGCCTGAAGCCTCACCTCTTAAGCGCATGTGTATGGCACTTATCGTAGATGGCCTTTTTTACAGTGTCAAATTTGAAGACAACCTTCGTCTTAGTGTTATATCACTCTGAAGGTAGAAGAGCAAGAGAGTGCACGTTAAATAGATCGGTATTTGGTACCAAATCCACATGCGGCTCTTTATTCAACAACGCAGTGAAATGGTTGACATTGAAGAGGACCTTCAATGGTGCTCGTCCTTCATAAGCGTCGTTCTGGTCGCTGAATGGTTTGTAACTCCTGTGATGGATTGTTCCCATGTAGCGAGCGGCAAACAAAGCTGACAATGTATCGAAATCAACATCATCAAAGAAGTATGATCCTGTATTAGGAACATCAATGAAAGATTCATATGAATAAATCGGTCTATTAAACCAATCGGCAAGTGAAAGCAAGGAGAACTCACCACAATATGCTCCCATAGTAGCTATATCACTTATATACCTTTCATATGAATATTGAAAGCCTCCAGCATGTCGTCTGAAGTGCTGTTCATGTTTGTGAATGTTGTACAGCGTGATCAGTCTCACGAATACCGCACAGTCCACTGATTCAGCACTGGGAAAGAGCTGTTTCCAGATACTATAGAAAAGGCAATTTCCATCGCCGATTGTATGTGCAGCTGCTAGATATTGCTGAACAACTGGGTGAAGCAAATGCTGTTGTGAAACATCAATTTGCATAATAGATAAATCAAACATAAGAACATCAAGGCTAAGCATAATGTTACGTAATTCCTCAAATTCAGCGCCATGTTCAAGGTATTGTTCCCTTGTAGCAGCAAGAGGAAGTTGTATACGTAAACGCTGCCAAATGTTAGAAATGTTTGAATGATTAGCAAATAAGTGCGATAAAGGTGGTCGTGAATCGACTCTTACCTCGATAGTTGTGCTATCAAGCTTTACCTTCTTGCGTGGTGGTAAACGACTTTTGTTGCCTTCAGACTTTTGTTGTGGTAAACTGTAGTCTGTTCTACTTGGCTTTTTTCGTTTACATCGCATATCAGCGGTAGGTTTCTGGATTTCCTCTCTTTTTGGATATTGCACTTGGGATGACTCTTGATCTGAATCGATCTTGATCTTGTCATTGTGCTTCATCCAACGAAGTAAATCTCTGTAGTATGGTTGGAGACAAACTGCTGATGGATCGTATTGCAGCAAGTGGAGATTGTCAAGAGATTTGACCCTCGACAGTGCGACGTACGCCTGACCACTAGCAAAAAAAATTTTGTTCAGCAATACATATACAGTTTCTAGTGTCATGCCTTGTACCTTGTGAACAGTCAAGGCCCAACCAAGAATAAGAGGAAATTGAGTACGAATGTATTGGACTGCAGAGCCTGGAAATGAAACATTTTGTTTCATCCTGGTCACTACTGTCCTTCGACCTGTTTTCGTACTCTCAATAGTGATATAATTCGCATGAATAGCGGTTATTACAGCTAAAGTGCCGTTCAACCAACCATGTTCGACGTCTATGTTTTTGCAGAGGACTACCCGTGCACCCACTTTCAAGGTGAGGGTATCCTCCAGACGTTCCCTGTGAAAACGGCGAATTTTACCTTTGACAGTTTCAGAAATATCGTTACCCGTTACATCCGTGTCAATTGCTTCGAATGTGTGTTCGGGTGCATCGAGCCTGTCTAGAAACTGCTTGTTCCAGGCATCACGTTCTTTACGAAGAGAGCAAATGATTGCACCATTGCTAAGGTCCATGCTGTCAATGTCGAGACTGGCAGGAACAACCTTCGATCTAAGAACGCTATTAATATCATCAGAGACATATCCTAAGCGAATTGTAGATAACATACGCTGGAATGTTTCGTCCTTCTGACGTTTCACATCTGTGAGCATAACACAATGAAATCTCTTCCAAAGAAAAGTATCAAATATGTCTTGCTCAATAGCAGGGAGCTGAGCGGGATCTCCCATTAATATGATGTGCTTACCTCCAAAAGGCATGTGCTGCTTTTGGTTTGTTGGAGCCATTTCTCTCAGAATTCTATCCATAGTGAGGAACGGCTTCATTTCTAGGAGAGAAAACTCGTCGATTATAATCAAATCTGTATTTGATACGAGTTCATATTCAAGTGTACCTGTTTCAAAACGACTCTTTGCCTCGATATTCATTTGGAAAAAGTGGTGCACCGTCTCTCCGCCTATCAGATGTGCAGCAGCACCTGTCGTGGCAAGGATCCGTCCAGTCAGATTTAGATAACTGATGGCGTGTTCCATGATGCCCTTCAGGAGGTAGGACTTTCCAGTGCCTGCTTCACTAACAATTGCTGTCAGTAGCTGGTCACCTGTGGAAAGGAATTGAGTAATATAATTATATGCACGTTTCTGAGATGGCGACAAAGATTTCTCAAACTCAGCCAAATCAATATGATTCGACTTCATGGCAAGGTCTGCCAAGTGTGCATGTTCGGGATCAAAATCGGCATCTGTGACTTCCTGTGCATCATCAACAGCATCAACAGCACGAACCGTTGTTACTTCGTCGATGAACACATTGAATTCGTCCTCGCCGATCCATTCCATGTCCCGAAGAGATTGTGCCATCCTGCGTAAACGATCGAGTGAAAACCCGCGTCTCCGTGCATCTTGGAGGGCTGTCAGTGCATCGTCAGTCTGTGTTACCAGTTGTCGAATAGCACATTCCTCCATGTAGGTACCTGAAACGTTTTTAGGAGAGATTACTGGTGTGTCTTTCCTTAGAGGAACGTTCAGTATTAATTTTTGCATGTAATACTTCTCCTGATCTTCCCCGTTAGGAAGGTAGAATTTCCAGCGAGCAACTGCTTCTGTGTTGCGCTTTTTCCATCTCCTACCTTTCTGGTCAACGAGGTTAGCATGTGCAGGAGCATGCGTATCTTCTTCATTATCAGAAGCTTCATCATCTTCTTGGTGTCTACTAGAAGTAGAAGAAGATCTGTTAATCATGTATGTCTCAGCCCATTCAACGTAGAGAACGTTCTCGAGCTGAGCAGGACGCTCCATGTATTTTTCCAAAAGATTGGAATAGAAGACATCCTCGCTGTCTGGATCAGAAGGTAAATCTTTCTTACGCTTCAAAAACCCGTAGGTAGGATCAAATTCTGTTGGAAGATATATGACCTCCCTACTTGCACAGCAGAAAAAGTGACCAAGGTTGATGTGATCTACCTCTAAGCGACCAACTACCCTGGTTCTAATGTATTTCTCAGTATCAGAGGCATCCTTCGATATTTCCAATCGGAATGAGGGCTCTGTCTTAGCAACATACTTGGCAAGGTCCATTTCCCACCCAGAAGTGGTGACCTTTTGTATGTTCATGTGTGCTCCCCACAGATATATTATTTCTTGGTTGTAAGGGACAACCAATATATCCTCTTGGCACCTACGGCGGGGCAAATACCTGTTACTTGCCTTATTCAACCTCTCCTCGTCTTGTACGGGATATGGAAACCCATACTTACATTTCTTGAGGGGTTTGCCATGGGTGCTGGTATAACACTTATCCTTACGACATCTATGTATCTGAAGTCGTTTGACAAATGATTTTAATGAATTTACTGCAGGGTTTTCAGCATCACCCCTAGGAATTTCTGCACATACTACGTTGTCAGGGATTGTGCCTTCCTTACACCATACTACCATGTGGTTATGGATGGCTCCCCTACTTTGAAATTCCTTACGATCCCACCAATCGACTACTTGTCCTAGTGGGCCTTTGGGATTATTTATGACCTTCTCTTTAAAGAATTTCAGCCTATTGCTATATGCTGTTACGGTCTCGACGGAATACTCCCTACTAGGATGAATGTCCTGTAGTTGGAAGTCACTGTCAACGTCGACCTTAGGCTGCTCATGAGCTGGACCATTGATGATATGATTCTGGATCTCAGGCCAATTGTCATTTTGCGTCAATGTCACAAAGAAGGTCGGTTTTCCTAGTTTCCTGCTCAAAGCAAGAAGGTCTAGTGTTCTACTGTTCCAGTAGCTTTTGGATCCTGTGATTGTAGCCGGGACAATCTGACCCAGTTTGTCATAAAATGTTGCATCATGTAGCTGTAGGCTTTTCAGCGTTTCTCGTCTGTCAATGCGCTTTGCTAGCCTTGCTTTAGCAACATAAAATAGACGCTGTTTTATTTGGCGATCATACCAATGGAAGGAGAAGCTGGGGTCTTTCCTCCACCTAGCGTCTAAGTTTAAGAGTCTGTGTTTCAGATACTCCCCGGCCTTAAGACACGTTTCCTGCGACCACCCGCCTGTCCCAAAGGGAAAGAGATGCGGCCACAGTTTCGCTTCTAGGTGCGGATCCTGATAGCTTACGCGTGTTAGCTGCTTTAGCTCCGTTAAGCTCTTATTCAGCTTAGCAGTGTTTGGGTGCTGCACCCCTGCTTTGTCTGACTCAACAGTCAAGTTGGAATGAAACCCACAGTCATCCAAGTTTGTCACTATTCCGCAACATTCATCCTTAAGATGTGATGCTACTGTCTTGTTGTAGTCAGTGGCATACTCAGTAGCTGCATGCATGTGCAGTACCTTGTCAGGGTCGTATCTGTATAAAGTGTCATAGTTGGCATGAAACTTCTCAAACAGATCGTTGTTGTTACGTAGCCATAGTAAAGCACGTTTAATGCGTACTTGAACCTCAGTTACGTTGGTCTTAGTACCCTGGTTTTCTGATTCATTGGTATTTGTGACCATGAACCCGTACATGCCGTAGTAGTGATGGTCTAGCTTACACCTTGTCAGTGATTGACCTTGAAAGTGTTCCCAGATCTTAAATTTGTCACTACGGGGCTTTACTATTTTAGATACAATGCCTGAAAGGGCTATTTGGCCCCTCTCATAAGGACTGGCTAGCTCTTGTAAGGCTTCCGGGACATACAGTTTCCCTGTGTTAGGGTCCCCTGCATTATATAGATCAATTGGTCTATGTTTGCAGTTGTTACAGGATGTCCATGTCCCTGTCATACCTTGATATTGGAGGTCCCCAATTGACTCGTACATAGTCAGTATGGGTGGACTCGTCAACCCAATTAAGGTAGCATCATATTTGATAAATTGTAAGTTTTTGTTCCTTTTTCGGTAAGGTAACAGTCGACCACAGTTATGACAAATGTACTTTTATATCGGTTGACTGGCAAGTTCCAGTGAGGCCTGTCGCATACTTTTCAGTCGCGTTGTACAGTCTGGAACATTGCCAAACCTGCTCAGGTAATCGGCAAGTGTTTCATTGTCACTATCTGTAAGCGCAAGCTTTGGAGATTTGCAAATCCCTTTTACGCTGGTTAAAGATAGTGAAGACGAGGGATACATTTGAAGCCATAATTTTCTTGCTTCCCTATATCGCCATGTTTTAGGTTTCGATTCATCCTTTGCTTTCTGTTTAGCAATGCGATAGCAACGAAGTAAATGCTCCTTCATTGTCCGTGTTAATTTTCCACGGGCCTTGCTATGCCTAAAAGGACGAGAAATTGCTTTTTGGACCTTTGATAGCCTTTTGCTCGCTACACTTACATTGGTTTCGTTAGTGGAGCAACTCATGTTATCATTTAGTCCCTCATCCTCGCTACAGGATGCATCTGATATGCTTACATTGGGGCTCAGTGTCTTACTCTGACTGTTAGAGACCTTATCCTGCTTCACACTTTTTGCCTTATCTTTCCTATCCTTCTTTGGTGATGATGGTAATATTGGCGATGTTTTCTTCTTCCCTTCCATTTCTATTTTACGAAGCTTAATTGCCAAACCCTTCATTGTAACCATAGAGGACGGAAAGATTTTTTTCCACTCAATATGAATAATCTTCATAAGAGCGCGCATGTCGCAATCACGCTTCATGGCTAAGGCGCGTTTTTTAATGCGAAGCAAATGAGTCAGCAGTCCACTTATTTGTCGATTTTTTCCCCATTATAAGCTTATATTTGACTTAGTATTAGACTAGTCTGTGGAAGGGAGAGGGTTGGGATATATGATTATCTGAAAGAAAAGAGAAATATATAAGAATAGCTGAAAATAAGGGGCGGTGAAAAATTAAATTCTATCAAACATGCCGGCCCTTGGCTATTTTTAAGATGGATATCAGATAAAGGTAGACCATGTGGTAATATACGGTTGACAATGAACATTGAAATCGAGAGCAAGTCGCAAACAAAATGATAAATGTGTAAGGGAGCAAAAATCGAGAGTTATTATTTAAAAAACCGTAAGGCCATAATGAATGACAAAAACTAATCTTCCACTCTCCCTGATATATTGTAAGCATAGCTATTTGAGATATATAAAAAAATACTGTCGATATCCCCTATAATGTAATACGATAACATCTACAACCTTGAGAAGACCATGACATAGTTACCAGAAAGGATAAGAAATTTAAGTATTGTAACGCTAACAAATATAGCATAAATTTCAGCCGCGTGAGAGTAAATTAAGAGTAGTATCAGGTACTACAGTCTAATCCTACTCTATTTGTTAGCAATGGGTAGGAAAAGAAATCCTCAATGAAGAGGCTTAATTGAATAGAAAACTTTAAACATTATCCAGTATTTGTGAAAAACTCTTGCGTACTGTTAAAGTAAATTAAATCCTCGCATCAAATGTTAGTGAAAAAGGAGTGTTAACAAAGTTGGATTGAAAAATTAATCCTAAAATGGAAGGGATGGATGGAAAGATGGAAGGGGTAGCAAAGAACTTCAATATCAAGTTGCTTAGTCAATTCAAATAATACAGAGAATTCAGGTGGTAATGATTAATTCTAAAGTCAATGTGGCAAGGGGTAGCAAAAGAAACCTAGATAAACTTACTAAATTGCATATAAAACTTTTAATATAATCCACAGTTTGTGAAACCTTCCTAAGTAACAGTGCACTAGCTTAAGCCTTCATATGTAATTTTGGTCAAAAAAGGAGAATTGGCAAAGGTTAATTGAAATAATACAGAAATCTCAGGTGGTAAAGGTTAGTTCTAAAGTCAATGTGGCAAGGGGTGGCAAAAAGAACCTAGATAAACTTACTAAATTGCATGTAAATCTTTTAATATTGCCCATAGTTTGTGAAACCCTCCTCAGTAATACTGCACTAGCTTAAACCCTTAAAATATGTAATTTTGGCCAAAAAAGGAATCTTAACAGATGTCTATCGAAATTATAGAGATAATTTGAGGTACTAAAAGCTAATCCTAAAGTAAAAGTGGTAAGGGGTGGCAACAGAAGCCCTATATCAAATAGCTTCATTGGAAAATAAACTTGAAGCATAGTCTATAGTGTGTAAAAACTACCTTAGAGCCGGTGCACTAGAACAGACCCTAGTATGTAATTTGGATAAAAAAGAACCTTCAAAGAGGTGAAGGGAAATTATAGAGGTGCTAAAATGCAATCTTAAAAAAAGGGGAAAGGGTTGACAAAAGTAAATCTAGATCAAGGTGTTAAATACCATATAAAATTTGAAACGTTCTCCATAGTTTGTGAAGAGTTGATCTTGAACCCCTTACTGTTGCACTAACTTAAATCCCTCTATGTAATTTAATTTGTTTTTTCATGAAATGACTGAAACGGGAAATCGAATAATTTTTAGTGCCGCTAACACCTGTGCGCCGTTAAACACATGCCAAAAACCACGTGGTGTTCATGGCCTCAGGACTTGAGCTTGCTCTCGACGGGCCTGCCCCTTCTATGTTAATATGTTCACAGAAAATAACAGATAGCTAGAGACGTTTTTAGTTCAGGTCAGCCCGTTGTTTTCAGTTCAGAATAAAAGTTAAGATACCGATTAATGATTTTGCGAAAGTGATTCCTCTCTCAAAAAAACTATGCTAATGAAAACCTATTTCATTTACAACATAAGAAAATTAAGGGTGGTTGACACTGAGCAGTGTACACCACCAGGGAACAAACCTCTACCCCTGAACTTGTCAGAAACTCTACAAGAAAATGGAAAAGTTGTAAGTTGACATGTCCACAATATAGCACCGTGTAATTTAGAAAGCATCGTCTTCTTTTGTAGAAAAGTATAGTATAAGATGCATATGTCGTTCAATGATAACTGAGATACGGAAAACAAAAGCCAACTTACCAGGTGAACTAAAACAGACGCAAGAAACTCCTCTACAGCTTTTCTCGTTCTGTTTCAAGGATCTATAAATAAAGAGACTTGTTAACTACAAACACACTTCTAATGAAAATTAACCCAACAGTAAAGCGCGGTACAAGTCAACACTTTTAATATTAGATGAGGCATATTAATTGGAGGATAATTCGACAGTATATATATATTGCTGATAAAATATCTCATTGGAAATGGACTTGCTGAATTAATAAACTGTTTAAACTTTAAACGTTGATAGGACTAAGTCAGCGATTAGACGAGAGACTCGGTCTTGCTAATATGCAAAATTGGTAATGATAAAATCGCTAAAATGTCATGTTGACACAGCGACACTATACACGGGGTATTTAAAACCAGAGAACAGTAGTGAAATGATTGCATAGTTACCTTCGAGTCAATCAAAATAGCAAATAAAAAATTCTCTATTTTAAACACGACCGCCTCGAATTTGATCAGCTCACCATGTGCGAAGTGAAATTGACAAGTGGCGGGAATATAGCTGATGATGGAAGGGGCACTGGGTACAAGCGAAGTCATACCATACTCTTATATATAAAATACATGAAACCCATCATAAAAGGAAGAGAATATCTAATAATAGTTTCATATAATCAGCATAGAAAACTTTATACACCACTGAGCCACATCATAATATTTGAGTAAGAAAATACCTTTATTAGAAACTTTTGAGTGGATTGAAAGATGTTCCCAATGGGTTTAACTCTAACTCACAAGTGCAAGCACACAGGTGCGTGAAAGTCACGTGAAAATAAGTTTCGATTTTGTCTGACTTTTAAGAAAAATTTTACCCCCCCCCCTGTCCCTAAACCCAACCAACATATTGTTTTTAGTACAATGAATTGGACCCAAAAATCCCATTTTCCTTTAATCTTTTTTTCTATTTTAAAAGGACAACCCCTTTTTACACTTTCTATTTCTTTGTTTTGGGAGGAAGTAGAACCCCTTTCTCAGAGATTGTAAAGATAGGGGTACTTACACTTGAAAGTGGGTTTTGACCCACCTTGAGATGTTTGTAGGGGCAATGTGATTTTGTATTGTTTTAGATCTCTTGAATGAGACCATCCAAGATTTAAGAAAATTAAATTCTGTTAACAATCTTTTAGGGGGGGGGGGACAACATTACATAAATCAGACTGTTATAAGAAAGAGAACATAACATAAAACAGAAATTTTTGCATGAGACCAATTACTTGTGTTAAGGTGAGGAAGATATTTTATTGTTTGCTATATATATGGGGCCATATTAGGAAAGAACAAAGAAATTTAGATTTATTTAGCACTCTTTTTGCAGCCATCTAATATAATATACATTACATAGAAACATTGATATAGACATATATTACATGCATATAATGTTACATAAATACATACATTATAAAAATATCTTTTTACATTATCATAGATACCTACAATTACATACATACAATTACATAAATTCTCTACAAATGAAAATTTATCTCCCCTGCCCCTTGCCAAATTTCCTCTTCCCTACCAAGATCAAACAAACCCCAAACTACTCCTACCTCCAACCCTCTGTGCCCCATCTCTTAATAACTGTGATCATTCAGGGTAAAAGATAATTAAATCTTTTTTTGGATTTTCTAGGTGAGAGAAAATTACAAAAATACATTAACCTACATACATACAGTTACATACATACTATTACATGAATAGATACCTTAAATGCATTACCCAACATACATACATTACATACTTCCAATTACATACGTACATTACATACGTACAATTACATACATACATACATTACGTTACATACACATATTACCATACATACATTACATACAATTACATACATATATAAAATTACATACATGCATATAATTACATACATACATACATTACTTTACATACATACATTACCATACATACATTACATACAATTACATCCATACAGTACCATAAATTAATTGCATTGTTCATCCTTCATAACTGATATCAAGAGGTTATTCACAGGTACTACGAAAGTGCAGTGGTATTACAAATCTCTGGAATTAAAACGAAAAATAAAACATCCTGCAAGGGGGTTTGGGGGTAAATTTAGCTACCGCCGTAATAATATTTTTTCACTGTGCCCAAAAAATAATCTAAAGTAATATCACTGGTAATTCATTAATAAACTTCATGCCTGTTCTTCAAACTATTTAGAAATCCAGGGAAAAACTGTTGTTTGAAAGGCGCTTCAATAAATAATATCGGTAAAGAAACTCACCAGCACTGGAGATGTCAATTTTTTTCCAATTCTTTTTTTCACCAAGGATTTCACCAGAGAAAACGAATGGAATTAAATTCAATGTAATGTAAAAGAATAAACCTCCTACTGTAAATTGAATTCAAATCCTCTCGTATAGTAACAGAGTTCTTCAAGAATTTATTCATGTGCATTTCCAGTAAAACGGCATTCAAGAATGAGTAGAAGCTTTGCAAACACTGTGTGGCCTGAACAAAACCAAAACAAATATCCATCCGCTTGAAAATGTTGATAATTCTCTTCGTAAACTTGATTTTAAACTTTGTAAAATGTAAAAAATCCTTTACAGTAACTCAATCGAGTGTTAAAAGCTGTAAAACCACTCTCAAAACGCTTTTTTAACTTCGGACGAACGAAATGACGGTTGAAAAACTGACGCGAGCATTTGCGTGTCCTTCGCATCGGCGATAAAACGCGCAGTGACCAAATCAATTGTGTGCATAATATGGTAATCAAAATCATAATTTCAGCTATTTTCAAATGACGATAATGGCACTTTTTCAAATAGCAATTCAATAAATAATACCATCATTGGAATCGCCACGTCAAGATCTTTACGATAAAGGTACTTTTGACTCGGTAACAGACCCCATCTGAAGTTACATTATGGCTTAAGGCCTTGTACATTATGTGCCAGAAAAGGTCCAAAACTACCAAAAAACTCTACATAAACAACTGGAACTAATAGCGAAGATAATGAACTAAGCTTTAAGGCTTTAAAGTGTATTCTACTATTTTTAGTTATGTTTTAATGTTTATTCAAAATTGATCAATATTTGAAATTATGACGTCTTTGTGACATTATAGCCACGCTCATTGAAGTAACCAATAGCATCAATCAAAGCGTCTTGCAAGGATCTATCGATTGATGCATGTGCCAATGTCATACTTTAAGTTGGTGCTAAGTTATGGCACAAAATGTAAACTTTTGTCACTTTTTCCAACTTCGGGAGACAAAACACCCCAATTTTCTTCTAATGAGCCATATAACGGACACTGCCACGTTCTTTACGGCACCTAGGTCTACAACGCTATACCCGGTCTTATTGAGGAACCTCGCCTATAACTCGAGATAATTTGACATTTGTGCCAAAATTTGGTCCAAGTTTTTATGGGCCACTTTTGTGCCAAATGTGGTAAAATTTTAGAAATTGTTTGATGGCACCTTGTTGCCCAATAAATGAACCATCTGTTCCACATCTTTTCTTCTTCATATCGTCCGTAAATGTTTTTTTAGGAATTTTTGAATATTTCTAGATTTTGAAAATTGTAACGTCACTGTGACGTCACAACAACGTTTCATGACACTGAAATTAGTGTCAAAGGGTGGCTATTGTGATTGGCTACTAGTGACTAAAGGGGCATTGTGATATCTGTCTTGGTTCAAAAGTTATGGGGAAAACAATTTTTTTGGCACACATTTTTGGTCATTTTTTTTGGTTTTTGGCTCACTGTGGCTCAACCGTAACGGTTACCAAACAGCCCCTCCGTATAGAAGAGTTTGACAATATTTCTGACATTTTGACAGTAAAATGATAATGATCGGGTGTTTGGGCCGTCCAGGACAGTGGCGCAAAAAGAGGTACTTTTTCGAGTTTTCTGACGTCACTGTGACGTCACTGGTACGAGTGACCACGCCCAAACTCCGGTCAGTTGTGCCCGTCACGTAGACGTAGATCTGGTGGGAGTGTCACGTTTTTGGCACACTTGGTTCAAAAGTTATGGGACAAAATGTGTTTTTGTCACTTTTCGACTCGACCGCTCCATGCTTCGGAGCCTGTAACTCCCAAGGGAAACGTGGTACCCTATGCGCTTTGTTATGCAGATGTTAGCCAATTCGATGTGGAACATTTTGGCTCCGGTCCCGTTTCTGTATCCCATGCCGTTTTTTCTACACTTTTGTGGAAATTTACAGTGACATAATGATGATACATGAGATGAGTGACATAGTGATGAGACATGAGATGAGTGACGTAGTGACGAGACATGAGATGAGTGACATGTGATGAGTGACATGAGATCGAGACTGAGATGAGTGAGAGACACCCTGAAACCCTATTCCTATCCTTCCTGGCAGGAGGACGCTGCGGGGTGGGCATAAACTACTGCGGAGGGGGTTGGCGGAGGTCATGACCAGAAGTTAAATTTGGCCACCCGAGAGTATATAGTCAGTAACTTAGCATCAGTGACCCAATGATGAGACATGAGATGAAAGACATAGTGATAAGACGTGAGATGAGTGACATGTGATGAGTGACATGAGATCGAGACATGAGATGGGTTACATGAGATCAAGATATGAGATGAGTGACATGAGATGACTGACAGAATGATGAAACATGAGATGAATGACATGAGATGAGTGACATGTGATGAGTGACATGTGATTGACTGACTCTGACCCCATACTTTCTGTGAATTCCCTTTTCTGAACCCTTTGGTAAACCATTTGCTTCACCCGTTTCTTATACCTTCAGGCCTGGCTTAGTGACGTAATGATGAAACATGAGATGAGTGACATGAGATGGAGACTGAGATGAGTGAGAGACACCATGAAACCCTATTCCTATCCTTCCTGGCAGAAGGACGCTGCAGGTGGGCATAAACTACTGTGGAGAGGGTGGGCAGAGGTCATGGGCAGAAGTTAAATTTGGCCACTCGAGAGTATATAGTCAGTAACTTAGCATCAGTGACCCAATGATGAGACATGAGATGAGTGACGAGGTGATGAGACATGAGATGAGTGAGGTAGTGATGAGACATGATATGAGTGACATGTGATGAGTGACATGAGATCGAGACAGGAATGAGTTGGATGAGTTGTGACACCAACAGAACATATGGGATAGAGAGATCAGAAAGAGGCATGGGATGAGTGACATGAGATCGAGACAGGAATGAGTCGGATGAGATGTGTCAAAATGATGCGACATGAGATGTATGACATGAGATGAGTGACATGAGATGAGTGACGTATTGATGAGACAAGAGATGAGTGACGTAGTGACGAGACATGAGATGAGTGACATGTGATGAGTGACATGAAATCGAGACATGAGA
Organism: Catostylus mosaicus; assembly: GCA_964019065.1. Classification (NCBI taxonomy): domain Eukaryota; kingdom Metazoa; phylum Cnidaria; class Scyphozoa; order Rhizostomeae; family Catostylidae; genus Catostylus; species Catostylus mosaicus. Next base: position 5,193,814 of record OZ025184.1, on the reverse strand, counting down.
TGAGTGACATGACATCGAGACATGAGATGAGTTACATGAGATGAGTGACGTAATGATGAGACATGAGATGAGTGACATGAGATGAGTGACATGTGATGAGTGACATGTGATTAACTGACTCTGACCCTACACTTTCTGTGAATTCTCTTTTCTGAACCTTTTCGGAAACCCTTTGCTTAACCTTTTTCTTATTCCTTGAGGCCAGGCTGAGTGACTTAATGTTGAGACATGAGATGAGTGACATGAGATCGAGACTGAGATGAGTGAGAGACACCCTAAAGACCCTATTCCTATCCTTCTGGGCAGAAGGACGCTGCGGGGTGGGCATATGTTACTGCAGAGGGGATGGGGAGAGTTCACCTGTAATATTATGCGGTGACTAGTGGGCAGAGGTCATGGGCAGCAGTTAAATGTGGCCACCCGAGAGTATATAGTCAGTAACTTAGCATCAGTGACGCAATGATGAGACATGAGATGAATGACATGTGATGAGTGACATGAGATCGAGACAGGAATAAGTTGGATGAGAAGTGACGAAATGATGAGACATTAGATGAATGACGTATTGATGAGACATGAGATGAGTGACATGAGATGAGTGATATGTGATGAGTTTTGATGTGATGAACTGACTCTGACCCTACACTTTCTGTGAATTCTCTTTTCTGAACCTTTTGGGAAACGCTTCGCTTAAAACTTTTCTTATCCCTTGAGCCCAGGCTTAGTGACGTAATGATGAGACATGGGATGAGTGACTTGACATCGAGACTGAGGTGAGTGAGTGACACCCTGAAACCCTATTCCTATCCTTCTGGGCAGAAGGACGCTACGGGGTGGGCATAAGTTACTGCAGAGGGGGTGGACTGTGGTGAACGGTAATATTATGCGGTGACTAGTGGGCAGCGGTCATGAGAAGAAATAAAATGTGGCCACCTGAGAGTATATAGGCAGTAACTTAGTATCAGTGACGTAATGATGAGACATGAGATGACTGACGTAGTGATGAGACATGATATTAGTGAGGTAGTGATGAGACATGAGATGAGTGACATGTGATCAGTGATATGAGTTCGAGACATGAGATGAGTGACATTAGATCGAGACATGAGATGAGTGACATGAGATGAGTGACGTAATGATGAGACATGAGATGAGTGACATGAGATGAGTGACATGCGATGAATGACATGTGATTAACTGACTCTGACCCTATACTCTCTGTGAATTCCCTGTTCTGAACCCTTTGGTAAACCCTCTACTTATTCCGTCTCTTATCCCTTAAGGCCTGGCTGAGAGAGGTAATGATGAGACATGAGATGAATGACATGAGATCGAGACTGAGATGAGTGAGAGACACCCTGAAACCCTATTCCTATCCTTCTGGGCAAACGGACCCTGGGGGGTGGGCATGCGTTACTGCGGAGGGGGTTGGTGGAGGTCACTGGTAATATTATACGGTGAATAGTGGGCAGATGTTTTGGGCAGAAGTTAAATGTGGCCACCCGAGAGTATATTGTCAGTAACTTAGCATCAGTGACCCAATGATGAGACATAAGATGAGTGACATGAGATGAGTAACATGTGATGATTGACATGTGATTAACTGACTCTGACCATATACTTTCTGTAAATTCCCTTTTCTGAACCCTTTGGTAAACCCTTTGCTTAACCCTTTTCTTATCCCTTGAGGCCAGGCTGTGTAAAGTAATGATGAGACATGAGATTGGTGACATGAGATGAGTGATGTAATGATGAGACATGAGCTGAGTGACATGAGATGAGTTACATGTGATGAAAGACACTTGATTAACTGATTCTGACCCTATATTTTCTGTGAATTGCATTTTCTGAACCCTTTGGTAAACCCTTTGCTTAACCCCTTTCTTCTCCCTTGAGGCCAGGCTGAGTGACATAATGCTGAGAAATGAGATGAGTTGCATGAGCTCGAGACATGAGATGAGTGACATGAGATCGAGATATGAGATGAGTGACATGAGAGGAGTGACGAAATGATGAGACATGAGCTGAGTGACATGAGATGAGTTACATGTGATGAAACATGTGATTAACTGACTCTGACCCTATACTTTCTGTGAATTCCCTTTTGTGAACCCTTTGGTAAACCCTTTTATTAACCCTTTTCTTATCTCTTGAGGCCAGGCTGAGTGATGTAATGATAAGACATGAGATGAGTGAAATGAGATCGAGACTGAGATGAGTGAGAGACGGCCTGAAACCCTATTCCTATCCTTCTGGGCAGAAGGACGCTGCTGGATGAGCATATGTTACTGCGAAGGAAGTGGGCAGAGGTCACCGGTAATATTATGCGGTAACTAGTGTGCAGAACTCATGGGCAGAAGTTCAAAATGGCCACCCATCAGTATATAGGCATTAACTTAGTATCAGTGACGTAATGATGAGACATGAGATGTGTGACGTGGTGATGAGACATGAGATGAGTGACGTAGTGATAATAGATGAGATGAGTTACATGTGATGAGTGACATGAGATCGAGACATGAAATGAGTGACATGAGATCGAGAAAAGAGATGAGTGACATGAGATTAGTGACGTACTGATGAGACATGAGATGAGTGAAATGAGATGAATGACATGTGATGAGTGACATGTGATTTACTTACTCTGACCCTATACTTTCTGTGAATTCCAGTTTCTGAACCCTTTGTAAACACTTTGCTTAACCCTTTTCTTATCCCTTGAAGTCAGGCTGGGTGACGTAATGCTGAGACTTGAGATGAGTGACATGAGATCGAGACATGAGATGAGTGACATGAGTTCGAGACATGAGATGAGTGACATGAGATGAGTGCCGTAATGATGAGAAATGAGCTGAGTGACATGAAATGAGTTACATGTAATGAAACATGTGATTAACTGACTCTGACCCTATACTTTCTGTGATTTCTCTTTTCTTAACCCGTTGGTAAACCCTTTGCTCAACCCTTTACTTATCCCTTGAGGCCAGGCTGAGTGACGTAATGATGAGACATTAGATGAGTGAAATAGTGATGAGGGACATGAGATCAGTGACGTAATGATGAGACATGAGATGAGTGACATGAGATGAGTGACATGAGATCGAGAAGGAGATGAGTGAGAGACACCCTGAAAACCTATTCCTAGCCTTCTGGGCAGGAGGACGCTGCAGGGTGGGCATAAGTTACTGCTGAGGGGGTGGCCAGAGGTAAATGATAATATTATGCGGTGACTAGAGTGCAGAGGTCTTGGGCAGAAGTGAAATTTAGCCGCCCGAGAGTATATAGGCAGTAACTTAATTACAGTGACGTAATGACGAAACATGAGGTGAGTGACATGTGATGAGGGACATGAGATCGAGACATGAGATGAGTGACATGAGATGAGTGACGTAATGATGACATATGAGATGAGTGACATGAGATGAGCGACATGTGATCAGTGACATGTGATTTAATGACCCTGACCCTATACTTTCTGTGAGTTCCCTTTTCTGCACCCTTTGGTAAATCCTCTACTTAACCCTTTTCTTATCCCTTGAGGCCAGGTTGAGTGATGTAATGATGAGACATGAGATGAGTGACATGAGATCGAGACTGAGATGAGTGAGAGACACCCTGAAACCCTATTCCTATCCTTCTGGCAGAAGGACGTTGCGGGGTGGACATCAGTTACTGCGAGAGGTGGGCAGAGGTCAGGGGTAATAGTATGCGATGACTAGTGGGTAGAGGTCGTGGGCAAAAGTTGAATGTGGCCACCCGAGAGTATAGAGGCTTAAACTTAGTATCAGTAACGTAATGATGAGACATGAGATGTGTGACTTAGTAATGAGACATGAGATGCATGACGTAGTGATGAGACATGAGATTAGTGACATGTGATGAGTGACATGAGATCGAGACATGAGATGAGTGACATGAGATCAAGACATGAGATGAGTGACATGTGATGAGTGTCGTAATGATGAGACATGAGATGCGTGACATGAGATGAGTGACATGTGATCAGTGACGTGTGATTAACTGACTCTGACCCTATACGTTCTGTGAATTCCCTTTTCTGAACTCTTTGGTCAACCCTTTGCTTAACCCCTTTCTTATCCCTTGAGGCCAGGCTGAGTGACGTAATGAAGAGACATGAGATGAGTGACATGTGGTCGATACTGAGATGAGTGAGAGACACCCTAAAACCCTATTCCTATCCTTCTGGGCAGAAGGACGCTGCGGGATGGGCATAAGTTACTGCGAAAGGGGTGGGCAGAGGTCACCGGTAATATTAGCGGTAACTAGTGGGCAGAGGTCATGGGCAGAAGTTAAATGTGGCCACCCGAAAGTATATAGGCAGTAACTTAGTATCAGTGACGTAAGAATCAGACATGAGATGAGTGACGTAGTGATGAGACATGAGATGATTGACGTAGTGATGATAGATGAGATGAGCGACATGTGATGAGTGACATGAGATTGAGACATGAAATGAGTGACATGAGATCGAGACATGATATGAGGGACATGAACCCTATTCCTATCCTTCTGGGCAGAAGGACGCTGCTGGATGGGCATATGTTACTGCGAAGGAAGTGGGCAGAGGTCACCGGTAATATTATGCGATGACTAGAGGCAGAAGTCATGGGCAGAAGTTAAATATGGCCACCCGAGAGTATATAGGCAGTAACTTAGAATCAGTGACGTAATAATGAGACATGAGATGAGTGACGTAGTGATGAGACATGAGATGAGTGACGTAGTGATAAGACATGAGATGAGTCACATGTGATGAGTGACATGAGATCGAGAGATGAGATGAATGACAAGAGATCGAGACATGAGTTGAGTGGCATTAGATGAGTGACATAATGATGAGACATGAGATGAGTGACATGAGATGAGTGAAATGTGATGAGTGACATGTGATTAACTGACTCTGACCCTATAGTCTCTGTGAATTCCCTTTTCTGAACCCTTTGGTAAACCCTTTGCTTAACCCATTTCTTATCCCTTGAGGCCAGGCTGAGTGACTTAATGTTGAGACATGAGATGAGTGACATGAGATGAGTGACATGAGATCGAGACTGAGATGAGTGAGAGACACCCTGAAACCCTATTCCTATCCTTCTGGGCAGAGGGACGCTGCGGGTTGGGCATGAGTTGCTGCGGAGGGGGTTGGCGGAGGTCACCAATAATATTATGCTGTGAATAGTGGGCAGACGTCATGGCCAGAAGTTAAATGTGGCCACCCTAGAGTATATAGTCAGTAACTTAGCATCAGTGACCCAATGACGAGACATGAGATGAGTGACGAAGTGATGAGACATTAGATGAGTGAGGTAGTGATAAGACATGAGATGAGTGACATGTGATGAGTGACATGAGATCGAGACAGGAATGAGTTGGATGAGTTATGACACCAACAGAACATATGGGATAGAGAGATCAGAAAGAGGCATGGGATGAGTGACATGAGATCGAGACAGGAATGAGTTGGATGAGATGTGTCGAAATGATGTGACATGAGATGAATGACATGAGATGAGTGACATGAGATGACTGACGTATTGATGAGACAAGAGATGAGTGACGTAGTGACGAGACATGAGATGATTGACATGTGTTGAGTGACATGAACTCGAGACATGAGATGAGTGACATCAGATCGAGACATGAGATGAGTTACATGAGATGAGTGACATAATGATGAGACATGAGATGAGTGACATGGGAAGAGTGACATGAGATGAGTGACGTAGTGATGAGAAATGAGATGAATGACATATGATGAGTGACATGAGATCGAGACATGAGAAGAGTGACATGAGATGAGTGACGTAATGATGAGACATGAACTGAGAGACATGAAATGAGTTACATGTGATGAAACATGTGATTAACTGACTCTGACCCGATACTTTCTGTGAATTCCCTTTTCTGAACCCTTTGGTAAACCCTTTGCTTAACCCTTTTCTTATCCCTTGAGGCCAGGCTGTGTAAAGTAATGATGAGACATGAGATTGGTGACATGAGATGAGTGATGTAATGATGAGACATGAGCTGAGTGACATGAGATGAGTTACATGTGATGAAAGACACTTGATTAACTGATTCTGACCCTATACTTTCTGTGAATTGCATTTTCTGAACCCTTTGGTAAACCCTTTGCTTAACCCCTTTCTTCTCCCTTGAGGCCAGGCTGAGTGACATAATGCTGAGAAATGAGATGAGTTGCATGAGCTCGAGACATGAGATGAGTGACATGAGATCGAGACATGAGATGAGTGACATGAGAGGAGTGACGAAATGATAAGACATGAGCTGAGTGACATGAGATGAGTTACATGTGATGAAACATGTGATTAACTGACTCTGACCCTATACTTTCTGTGAATTCCCTTTTGTGAACCCTTTGGTAAACCCTTTTATTAACCCTTTTCTTATCCCTTGAGGCCAGGCTGAGTGATGTAATGATGAGACATGAGATGAGTGAAATGACATCGAGACTGAGATGAGTGAGAGACAGCCTGAAACCCTATTCCTATCCTTCTGGGCAGAAGGACGCTGCTGGATGAGCATATGTTACTGCGAAGGAAGTGGGCAGAGGTCACCGGTAATATTATGCGGTAACTAGTGTGCAGAACTCATGGGCAGAAGTTCAAAATGGCCACCCATCAGTATATAGGCATTAACTTAGTATCATTGACGTAATGATGAGACATGAGATGTGTGACGTGGTGATGAGACATGAGATGAGTGACGTAGTGATAATAGATGAGATGAGTTACATGTGATGAGTGACATGAGATCGAGACATGAAATGAGTGACATGAGATCGAGAAAAGAGATGAGTGACATGAGATTAGTGACGTACTGATGAGACATGAGATGAGTGAAATGAGATGAATGACATGTGATGAGTGACATGTGATTGACTTACTCTGACCCTATGAGATTGGTGACATGAGATGAGTGATGTAATGATGAGACATGAGCTGAGTGACATGAGATGAGTTACATGTGATGAAAGACACTTGATTAACTGATTCTGACCCTATACTTTCTGTGAATTGCATTTTCTGAACCCTTTGGTAAACCCTTTGCTTAACCCCTTTCTTCTCCCTTGAGGCCAGGCTGAGTGACATAATGCTGAGAAATGAGATGAGTTGCATGAGCTCGAGACATGAGATGAGTGACATGAGATCGACACATGAGATGAGTGACATGAGAGGAGTGACGAAATGATGAGACATGAGCTGAGTGACATGAGATGAGTTACATGTGATGAAACATGTGATTAACTGACTCTGACCCTATACTTTCTGTGAATTCCCTTTTGTGAACCCTTTGGTAAACCCTTTTATTAACCCTTTTCTTATCCCTTGAGGCCAGGCTGAGTGATGTAATGATGAGACATGAGATGAGTGAGAGACAGCCTGAAACCCTATTCCTATCCTTCTGGGCAGAAGGACGCTGCTGGATGAGCATATGTTACTGCGAAGGAAGTTGGCAGAGGTCACCGGTAATATTATGCGGTACCTAGTGTGCAGAACTCATGAGCAGAAGTTCAAAATGGCCACCCATCAGTATATAGGCATTAACTTAGTATCAGTGACGTAATGATGAGACATGAGATGTGTGACGTGGTGATGAGACATGAGATGAGTGACGTACTGATGAGACATGAGATGAGTGAAATGAGATGAATGACATGTGATGAGTGACATGTGATTGACTTACTCTGACCCTATACTTTCTGTGAATTCCAGTTTCTGAACCCTTTGTAAACACTTTGCTTAACCCTTTTCTTATCCCTTGAAGTCAGGCTGGGTGACGTAATGCTGAGACTTGAGATGAGTGACATGAGATCGAGACATGAGTTGAGTGACATGAGATCGAGACATGAGATGAGTGACATGAGATGAGTGCCGTAATGATGAGAAATGAGCTGAGTGACATGAAATGAGTTACATGTAATGAAACATGTGATTAACTGACTCTGACCCTATACTTTCTGTGATTTCTCTTTTCTTAACCCGTTGGTAAACCCTTTGCTCAACCCTTTACTTATCCCTTGAGGCCAGGCTGAGTGACGTAATGAAGAGACATGAGATGAGTGAAATAGTGATGAGGGACATGAGATCAGTGACGTAATGATGAGACATGAGATGAGTGACATGAGATGAGTGACATGAGATCGAGAAGGAGATGAGTGAGAGACACCCTGAAAGCCTATTCCTAGCCTTCTGGGCAGGAGGACGCTGCAGGGTGGGCATAAGTTACTGCTGAGGGGGTGGCCAGAGGTAAACGATAATATTATGCGGTGACTAGAGTGCAAAGGTCTTGGGCAGAAGTGAAATTTAGCCACCGGAGAGTATATAGGCAGTAACTTAATTACAGTGACGTAATGACGAAACATGAGGTGAGTGACATGTGATGAGGGACATGAGATCGAGACATGAGATGAATGACATGAGATGAGTGACGTAATGATGACATATGAGATGAGTGACATGAGATGAGCGACATATGATCAGTGACATGTGATTTAATGACCCTGACCCTATACTTTCTGTGAATTCCCTTTTCTGAACCCTTTGGTAAACCCTTTGCTTAACCCTTTTCTTATCCCTTGAGGCCAGGCTGTGTAAAGTAATGATGAGACATGAGATGAGTGACATGAGATCGAGACTGAGATGAGTGAGAGACACCCTGAAACCCTATTCCTATCCTTCTGGTAGAAGGACGTTGCGGGGTGGACATCAGTTACTGCGAGAGGTGGGCAGAGGTCAGGGGTAATAGTATGCGATGACTAGTGGGTAGAGGTCATGGGCAAAAGTTGAATGTGGCCACCCGAGAGTATAGAGGCTTAAACTTAGTATCAGTAACATAATGATGAGACATGAGATGTGTGACTTAGTAATGAGACATGAGATGAATGACGTAGTGATGAGACATGAGATTAGTGACATTTGATGAGTGACATGAGATCGAGACATGAGATGAGTGACATGAGATCAAGACATGAGATGAGTGACATGTGATGAGTGTTGTAATGATGAGACATGAGATGCGTGACATGAAATGAGTGACATGTGATCAGTGACGTGTGATTAACTAACACTGACCATATACTTTCTCTGAATTCCCTTTTCTGAACCCGTTGGTAAACCTTTTGCTTAACCTTTTTCTTATCCCTTGAGGCCAGGTTGAATGACGTAATGATGAGACATGAGATTAGAGACATGAAATCGAGATTGAGATGAGTGAGAGACACCCTCAAACCCCATTCCTATCCTTCTGGGCAGAAGGACGCTGCGGGATGGGCATAAGTTACTGCGATAGGGGTGGGCAGAGGTCACCGGTAATATTATGCGGTAACTAGTGGGCGGAGGTCATGGGCAGAAGTTAAATGTGGCCACCCGAGAGTATATAGGCAGTAACTTAGAATCAGTGACGTAATAATGAGACATGAGATGAGTGACGTAGTGATGAGACATGAGATGAGTGACGTAGTGATGAGACATGTGATGAGTCACATGTGATGAGTGACATGAGATCGAGACATGAGATGAATGACATGAGATCGAGACATGAGATGAGTGACATTAGATGAGTGACATAATGATGAGACATGAGATGAGTGACATGAGATGAGTGAATTGTGATGAGTGACATGTGATTTACTGACCCTGACCCTGACCCTCTACTTTCTGTGAATTCCCTTTTCTGAACCCTTTGGTAAACCCTTTGCTTAACCCTTTTCTTATCCCTTGAGGCCAGGCTGAGTGACGTAATGATGAGACATTTGATGAGTGACGTAGTGATCAAACATGAGATGAGTGACGTAGTGATGATAGTTGAGATGAGTGACATGTGATGTGTGACATGAGAGCGAGACATGAAATGAGTGACATGAAATCAAGACATGAGATGAGTGACATGAGATGAGTGACGTAAAGATGAGACATGAGATGAGTGACATGAGATGAGTGAAATGTGATGAGTGACATGTGATTAACTGACTCTGACCCTATACTTTCTGTAAATTCCCTTTCCTGAACACTTTGGTATACCCTTTGCTTCACCCTTTTCTTGTCCCTTGAGGCCAGGCTGTGTAAAGTTATGATGAGACATAAGATTGGTGACATGAGATGAGTGACGTAATGATGAGACATGAGATGAGTGACATGAGATGAGTGAAATGTGATGAGTGACATGTGATTAACTGACTCTGACCCTATACGTTCTGTGAATTCCCTTTTCTGAACTCTTTGGTCAACCCTTTGCTTAACCCCTTTCTTATCCCTTGAGGCCAGGCTGAGTGACGTAATGAAGAGACATGAGATGATTGACATGTGATCGATACTGAGATGAGTGAGAGACACCCTCAAACCCCATTCCTATCCTTCTGGGCAGTAGGACGCTGCGGGATGGGCATAAGTTACTGCGAAAGGGGTGGGCAGAGGTCACCGGTAATATTAGCGGTAACTAGTGGGCAGAGGTCATGGGCAGAAGTTAAATGTGGCCACCCGAAAGTATATAGGCAGTAACTTAGTATCAGTGACGTAAGAATCAGACATGAGATGAGTGACGTAGTGATGAGACATGAGATGATTGACGTAGTGATGATAGATGAGATGAGTGACATGTGATGAGTGACATGAGATTGAGACATGAAATGAGTGACATGAGATCGAGACATGATATGAGGGACATGAACCCTATTCCTATCCTTCTGGGCAGAAGGACGCTGCTGGATGGGCATATGTTACTGTGAAGGAAGTGGGCAGAGGTCACCGGTAATATTATGCGATGACTAGAGGCAGAAGTCATGGGCACAAGTTAAATGTGGCCACCCGAGAGTATATAGGCAGTAACTTAGAATCAGTGACGTAATAATGAGACATGAGATGAGTGACGTAGTGATGAGACATGAGATGAGTGACGTAGTGATGAGACATGAGATGAGTCACATGTGATGAGTGACATGAGATCGAGACATGAGATGAATGACATGAGATCGAGACATGAGTTGAGTGGCATTAGATGAGTGACATAATGATGAGACATGAGATGAGTGACATGAGATGAGTGAAATGTGATGAGTGACATGTGATTGACTGACCGTGACCCTCTACTTTCTGTGAATTCCCTTTTCTGAACCCTTTGGTAAACCCTTTGCTTAAACCTTTTCTTATCCCTTGAGGCCAGGCTGAGTGACGTAATGATGAGACATGAGATGAGTGACATGGTGATGAGACATGAGATGAGTGACGTAGTGATGATAGTTGAGATGAGTGACATGTGATGTGTGACATGAGAGCAAGAGATGAAATGAGTGACATGAGATCGAGACATGAGATGAGTGACATTAGATGAGTGACATAATGATGAGACATGAGATAAGTGACATGAGATGAGTGAAATGTGATGAGTGACATGTGATTAACTGACTCTGACCCTATACTTTCTGTGAATTCCCTTTCCTGAACACTTTGGTATACCCTTTGCTTAACCCTTTTCTTATCCCTTGAGGCCAGGCTGAGCCACATAATTCTGAGAAATGAAATGAGTTGCATGAGATCGAGACATGAGATGAGTGACATGAGATCGAGACATGAGATGAGTGACATGAGATCGAGACATGAGATGAGTGACATGAGATGAGTGACGTAATGATGAGTCATGAACTGAGTGACATGAGACGAGTTACATGTGATGAAACATGTGATTAACTGACTTTGACCCTATACTTTCTGTGAAATCCCTTTTCTGAACCCTTTGGTAAACCCTTTGCTTAACCCTTTTCTTATCCCTTGAGTCTAGGCTGAGTGACGTAATGATGAGAAATGAGATGAGTGACATGCGATCGAGACTGAGAAGAGATAGAGACACCCAGAAACCCTATTCCTATCCTTCTGGGCAGAAGGACGCTGCGGGGTGGCCATAAGTTACTAGGGAGGGCGTGGGCAGAGGTCATCGGTAATATTATGCGGTGACTTGTTGGCAGAGGTAATGGGCAGAAGTTAAATGTGGCCACCCGAGAGTATATATGCAGTAACTTTGTATCAATGACGTAATGATGAGACATGAGATGAGTGACGTAGTGATGAGACATGAGATGAGTGACGTAGTGATGATAGTTGAGATGAATGATATGTGAAGAGTGACATGAGATCGAGACATGAAATGAGTGACATGAGATCGAGACATGAGGTGAGTGACATGAGATGAGTGACGTAATGATGAGACATGAGATGAGTGACTTGAGATGAGTGACATGTGGTGAGTGACATGTGATTAACTGACTCTGACCCTATACTTTCTGTGAATTCCTCTTTCTGAACCCTTTGGCAAAACCCTTTGCTGAACCCTATTCTTATCCCTTGAGGCCATGCTGTGTAAAGTAATGATGAGACATCAGATTGGTGACATGAGATGAGTGACGTAATGATGAGACATGAGATGAGTGACTTGAGATGAGTGACATGTGATGAGTTACATGTGACTAACTGACCCTGACCCTATACGTTCTGTGAAATCCCTTTTCTGAAACCTTTGGTAAACCCTTTGGTCAACCCTTTTCTTATCCCTTGAGGCCAGGCTTTGTTACGTAATGATGAGACATGAGATGAGTGACGTAGTGATGAGACATGAGATGAGTGATGTAGTGATGATAGTTGAGATGAGTGACATGTGATGAGTGACATGAGAGCGAGACATGAAATGAGTGACATGAGATCAAGATATGAGATGAGAGACATGACATGAGTGACGTAATGATTAGACATGAGTTGAGTGACATGAGATGAGTGACATGTGACGAGTGACATGTGATTAACTGACTCTGACCCTATACTTTCTGTGAATTCCCTTTCCTTAACCCTTTGGTAAACACTTTGCTTAATCCTTTTCTTATCCCATGAAGTCAGGCAGGGTGACGTAATGCTGAGACATGAGATGAGTGACATGAGATCGAGACATGAGATGAGTGACATGAGATCAAGACATGAGATGAGTGACATGTGATGAGTGTCGTAATGATGAGACATGAGATGCGTGACATGAGATGAGTGACATGTGATCAGTGACGTGTGATCAACTAACACTGACCCTATACATTCTGTGAATTCCCTTTTCTGAACCCATTGGTAAACCTTTTGCTTAACCCTTTTCTTATCCCTTAAGGCCAGGTTGAATGACGTAATGTTGAAACATGAGATGAGTGACATGAGATCAAGCCTGAGATGAGTGAAAGACACCCTGAAACCCTATTCCTATCCTTCTGGGCAGAAGGATGCTGCGGGGTGGGCATAAGTTACTGCTGAGGGCCTGGGCAGAGGTCACCGGTATTATCAAGCGGTGACTAGAGGGCAGAGGTAATGGGCAGAAGTTAAATGTGGCAACCAGAGAGTATATAGGCAGTAACTTAGTAGCAGTGACGTAATGATGAGACATGAGATGAGTGACGTAGTGATGAGACATGAGTTGAGTGATGTAGTGATGAGACATGACATGATTGACATGTAATGAGTAACATGAGATCTAGACATGAGATGAGTGACATGAGATCGAGACATGAGATGAGTGACATGAGATGAGTAACGTAATGATGAGACATGAGATGAGTGACATGAGATGAGTAACATGTGATGAGTGACATGTGATTTACTGACCCTGACCCTATACATTCTGTGAATTCCCTTTTCTGAACCCTTTGGTAAACCCTTTGCTTAACCCTTTTCTTATCCCTTGAGGCCAGGTTGAATGACGTAATGATGAGACATGAGATTAGAGACATGAAATCGAGATTGAGATGAGAGACAGATACCCTGAAACCCTATTCCTAGCCTTTTGGGCAGAAGGACGCTGCGGGGTGGGCATAAGTTACTACGGAGGGAGTTGGCAGAGGTCACCGGTAATATTATGCGGTGACTAGTGGGCAGAGGTAACGGGCAGAAGTTAAATGTGGCCACCCGAGAGTATATAGGCAGTAACTTAGTATCAGTGACGTAATGATGAGACATGAGAGGAGTTACGTAGTAATGAGACATGAGATGAGTGAGGTAGTGATGAGACATGAAATGACTGACATGTGATGAGTGACATGAGATCGAGACATGAGATGAGTGACATGAGATGAGTGACGTAATGATGAGACATAAGATGACTGACATGGGATGAGTGACATGATATCGAGACATTAAATGAGTGAAATGAGATCGAGACATGAGATGAGTGACATGTGATGAGTGACATGTGATTAACTAACTCAGACACTATACTTTCTGTGATTTCTCTTTTCTGAACCCTTTGGTAAACCCTTTGCTTAACCCTTTTCTTATCCATTGGGGCCAGGCTGAGTGACTTAATGATGAGACATGAGATGAGTGACGTAGTGATGAGACATGAGATGAGTGACGTAGTGATGAGACATGAGATGAGTGACATGGGATGAGTGAAATGAGATCGAGACATGAGATGAGTGACATGAGATGAGTGACGTTATGATGAGACATCAGATGAGTGATATGAGATGAGTAACATGTGATGAGTGACATGTGATTAACTAACTCTGACCCTATACTTTCTGTGAATTCCCTTTTCTGCACCCTTTGGTAAACCCTTTGCTTAACCTTTTTCTTATCCCTTGAGGCCAGGCTGAGTGACGTAATGATGAAACATGAGATGAGTGACATGAGATCAAGCCTGAGATGAGTTAAAGACACCCTGAAACCCTATTCCTAACCTTCTAGGCAGAAGGACGCTGTGGGATGGGCATAAGTTTCTGCGGAAGGGGTGGGCAGAGGTCACCGGTAATATTATGCGGTGACTAGTGGGCAGAGGTCATGGGCAGAAGTTAAATGTGGCCATCTGAGAGTATATAGGTATTAACTTAGTATCAGTGACCTAATGATGAGACATGAGATGAGTGACGTAGTGATGAGACATGAGATGAGTGACGTAGTAATGAGACATGAAATGACTGACACGTGATGAGTGACATGAGATCGAGACATTAAATGAGTGAAATAAGATCGAGACATGAGATGAGTAACATGAGATGAGTGACGTAGTGATGAGACATCAGATGAGTGATATGAGATGAGTAACATGTGATGAGTGACATGTGATTAACTAACTCTGACCCTATACTTTCTGTGAATTCCCTTTTCTGAACCCTTTAGTAAACCCTTTGCTTAACCCTTTTCTTATCCCTTGAAGCTAGGCTGAGTGACTTAATGATGAAGCATGAAATCAGTGACATGAGATCAAGATTGAGAAGAGTGAAAGACACCCTGAAACCCTATTCCTATCCTTCTTGGGAGAAGGACGTTGTGGGGTGGGCATGAGTTACTGTGGAGGGGGTGGGCAGAGGTCACCGGTAATATTATGCGGTGAATATTGGGCAGAGGTCATGGGCAGAAGTTAAATGTGGACACCTGAGAGTATATGGGTATTAACTTAGTATCAGTGACGTAATGATGAGACATGAGATGAGTGACGTAGTGATGAGACAGGAAATGACTGACATGTGATGAGTGACATGAGATCGAGACATTAAATGAGTGAAATGAGATCGAGACATGAGATGAGTGACATGAGATGAGTGACTTAATGATGAGACATCAGACGAGTGATATGAGATGAGTAACATGTGATGAGTGACATGTGATTAACTAACTCTGACCCTATACTTTCTGTGAATTGCCTTTTCTGCACCCTTTGGTAAACCCTTTGCTTAACCTTTTTCTTATCCCTTGAGGCCAGGCTGAGTGACGTAATGATGAAACATGAGATGAGTGACATGAGAGCAAGCCTGAGATGAGTGAAAGACACCCTGAAACCCTATTCCTAACCTTCTAGGCAGAAGGACGCTGTGGGATGGGCATAAGTTACTGGGGAGTGGGTGGGCAGAGGTCACCGGTAATATTATGCGGTGACTAGTGGGCAGAGGTCACGGGCAGAAGTTAAATGTGGCCATCTGATAGTATATAGGTATTAACTTAGTATCAGTGACCTAATGATGAGACATGAGATGAGTGACGTAGTGATGAGACATGAGATGAGTGACGTAGTGATGAGACATGAAATGACTGACATGTGATGAGTGACATGAGATCGAGACATTAAATGAGTGAAATGAGATCGAGACATGATATAAGTGACATGAGATGAGTGACGTAATGATGAGACATCAGATGAGTGATATGAGATGAGTAACATGTGATGAGTGACATGTGATTAACTAACTCTGACCCTATACTTTCTGTGAATTCCCTTTTCTGAACCCGTTGGTAAACCTTTTGTTTAACCCTTTTCTTATCCCTTGAGGCCAGGCTGAGTGACGTAATGATGAGACATGAGATGAGTTAAATGAAATCGAGATATGAGATGAGTGACATGAGATCGAGACATGAGAGGAGTGACATATGATGAGTGACATGTGATTAACTAACTCAGACACTATACTTTCTGTGATTTCTCTTCTCTGAACCCTTTGGTAAACCCTTTGCTTAACCCTTTTCTTATCCATTGAGGCAAGGCTGAGTGACGTAATGATGAGACATGAGATGAGTGACGTAGGGATTAGACATGAGATGAGTGTCGTAGTGATGAGACATGAGATGAATGACATGTGATGAGTGACATGAGATCGAGACATGAGATGAGTGACATGAGATGAGTGACATAATGATGAGACATGAGATGCGTGACATGAAATGAGTGACATGTGATAAGTGACATGTGATTAACTGACTCTGACCCTATAGTTTCTGTGAATTCCCTTTTCTGAACCCGTTGCTAAACCTTTTGCTTAACCCTTTTTTTATCCCTTGAGGCCAGGCTGAGCGACGTAATGATGAGCCATGAAATGAGTGACATGAGATCGAGACATTAGATGATTGACATGAGATCGAGACATGAGATGAGTTACATGTGATGAGTGAAGTAATGATGAGAAATGAAATGAGTGAAGTAGTGATGAGACATGAATTGAGTGACGTAATGATGACACATGAGATGAGTGACATGAGATCGAGGCTGAGATCAGTGAGAAACACCTTGAAACCCTTTTCTTATCCTTCTCGGCAGAAGGACGCTGCGGGGTTGGCATAAGTTACTGCGCAGGGGGTGGGCAGAGGTCACCGTTAATATTATGCGATAACTAGTGGGCAGAGGTCATTGGCAGAAATTTAATGTGTATAGGCAGTAACTTAGTATCAGAGTATAAAGGCAGTAACTTAGTATCAGTGACGTAATGATGCGACATGAGATGAGTGACATGAGATGAGTGACATGTGATGACTGACATGAGATCGAGACATGAGATGAGTGACATGAGATCGAGACATGAAATGAGTGACATGAGATGAGTGACGTAATGATGAGACATGAGATGCGTGACATGAGATGAGTGACATATGATGAGTGACATGTGATTCACTGACCCTGACCCTATACTTTCTGTGGATTCCCTATTCTGAACCCGTTGGTAAACCTTTTGTTTAACCCTTTTCTTATCCCTTGAGGCCAGGCTGAGTGACGTAATGATGAGACATGAGATGAGTGACATAAGATCGAGACATGAGATGAGTGACATGAGATCGAGACATGAGATGAGTGACATGTAATGAAAGACATGTGATGAGTGACATAAGATCGAGACATGAGATGAGTGACATGAGATCGAGACATTAGATGAGTGACATGTGATGAGTGACATGTGATGAGTGATATGAGATCAAGACATGAGATGAGTGACATGAGATGAGTGACATGAGATCGAGACATGAGATGAGTGACATGTAATGAGAGACATGTGATGAGTGACATAAGATCGAGACATGAGATGAGTGACATGAGATCGAGACATGAGATGAGTGACATGTGATGAGTGACATGTGATGAGTGACATGAGATCGAGACATGAGATGAGTGACATGAGATGAGTTATATAATGATGAGACATGAGATGCGTGACATGAAATGAGTGACATGTGATGAGTGACATGTGATTAACTGACTCTGACCCTATAGTTTCAGTGAATTCCTATTTCTGAACCCGTTGCTAAACCTTTCGCTTAACACTTTTTTTATCCCTTGAGGCAAGGCTGAGTGAAGTAATGATGAGACATGAAATGAGTGACATGAGATCGAGACATGAGATGATTGACATGAGATCGAGACATGAGATGAGTTACATGAGATGAGTGACGTAATGATGAGACATGAAACGAGTGAAGTAGTGATGAGATATGAGATGAGTGACGTAATGATGACACATGAGATGAGTGACATATGATCGAGGCTGAGATCAGTGAGAAACACCTTGAAACCCTATTCCAATCCTTCTCGGCAGAAGGACGCTGCGGGGTTGGCATAAGTTACTGCGCAGGGGGTGGGCAGAGGTCACCGGTAATATTATGCGATAACTAGTGGGCAGAGGTCATTGGCAGAAATTAAATGTGGCCACCCAAGAGTATATAGGCAGTAACTTAGTATCAGTGACGTAATGATGAGACATGAGATGAGTGACATGAGATGAGTGACATGTGATGAGTGACATGTGATTATTTGACTCTGACCCTATACTCTCTGTGAATTTTCTTTTCTGAACCCTTTGGTATACCCTTTGCTTAACCCTTGTCTTATCCCTTGGGGCCAGGCTGAGTGACGTAACGATGAGATATGAGATGAGTGATGTAGTGATGAGACATGAGATGATTGACATGTGATGAGTAACATGAGATCGAGACAGGAATGATTTGGATGAGATGTGACGTAATGATGAGACATTTGATGATCGTCGAGTGATGAGTGATTAGTCATTAACTGACCCAGAACTTAATTTCCCTTTTCTGAACCCTTTTCTTATCCCTTTCGTGAACCCTTTGATTAAGATGATCATGATGGCGAGTTGTTGAAGAGAGGATTGGGCTAAGTACAAGAATGGACCTGAAGCAAAGGAAAGATTGCAGAATAGGGAGGGCTTAGGAGAGCTTAGGTAACTGCGAAGTCATTGGGCTTAGTATAGGACTGTATAGACGCTGCGGAGGGGTGGGCCAGAAGAGGGGCCAGAGGTCGCAGGTAATATTAGTCGGCTCCTCTGGGACACAGGTCAGGGCCATAAATGGACATGTGACCACCCGCAGCTATAGGGCAAAAACTTAAGAAATGGGACGTCAACAGAACACATGGGATAGAGAGATCAGAAAGAGGATTGGGATGAGTGACTCATGTCTCATCACTTCGTCACTCATCTCATGTCTCATCATTACATCAGTAATACAAAGTTACTGCCATATATTCTCTCTTGTGGCTACATTTAACTTCTGCCCATGACCTCTGCCCACTAGTCACCGCATAATGTTACCGGTGACCTCTGCCCACCCTCTCCGCAGCAGCTTATGCCCACTCCGCAGCGTCCTTCTGCCAAGAAGGATAGGAATAGGCCTTCAGGGTGTCTCTCACTCATCCCAGCTTAGATCTCAAGTCCCTCATCTCATGTCTCATCAATACGTCACTCATCTCATGTCTCATCACTACGTCACTCATCTCATGTCTCATCACTACGTCACTCATCTCATGTCTCATCATTACGTCACTGATACTCAGTTACTGCCTATCTACTTTCGGGAGGCCACATTTAACATCTGCCAATAACCTCTACCCACTAGTCACCGCATAATATTACCGGTGACCTATGCCCATCCTCTCCGCAGTAACTTATGCCCACCCCGCAGCCTCCTTTTGCCCAAAAGGATAGGAATAGGGCTTCAGGGTTTCTCTCACTCATCTCAGTCTTGATCTCATATCACTCATCTCATGTCTCATCATTACGTCACTCAGCCTGGCCTCAAGGGATGAGAAATAGGTTAGGCAAAGGGTTTACCAAAGGGTTCAGAAAAGGGAATTCACAGAAAGTACAGGATCAGAGTCAGTTAATCACATGTCACTCATCACATGTCACGCATCTCATGTCTCGATCTCATTTCATTCATCACAGGTCACTCATCTCATGTCTCATCACTACATCACTCATCTCATGTCTCATCACAACGTCACTCATCTCATGTCTCATCATTACGTCACTGATACTAAGTTACTGCCTATATACTCTCGGATGGCCACATTTAACTTTTGCCCATGACCTCTGTCCACTAGTCACTGCATTATATTACTGGTGACCTCTGCCCATCCCCTCTGCAGTAACTTATGCCTACCCCACAGCGTCCTTCTACAAAGAAGGATAGGAATAGGGCTTCAGGGTTTCTCTCAATCATCTCAGTCTCGATCTCATGTCACTCATCTCATGTCTCATCATTACGTCACTCAGCCTGGCCTCAAGGGATAAGAGAAGGGTTAAGCAAAGGGTTTACCAAAGAGTTCAGAAAAGGGAATTCACAGAAAGCATAGGGTCAGAGTCAGTTAATCACATGTCACTCATCACATATCACTCATCTCATGTCTCATCACTACGTCACTCATCTCATGTCTCATCATTACGTAACTGATACTAAGTTACTGCCTAAATACTCTCGGGAGGCCACATTTAACATCTGCCCATGATCTCTGCCAACTAGTCACAGCAAAAAATTTCCGATGACCTCTGCCCACCCCCTCCGCAGTAACTTGTGCCCAACCTCACAGCGTCCTTCTGCCCAAAAGGATAGGAATAGGGTTTCAGGGTGTCTCTTACTCATCTCAGTCTCGATCTCATGTCACTCATCTCATGTCTAGTCATTACGTCACTCATCGCATGTCAATCATCTGATGTCTCGATCTCATTTCACTCATCACATGTCACTCATCTCATGTCTCATCACTACGTCGCTAATCTCATGTCTCATCACTACGTCACTCATCAAATGTCTCATCATTACGTCACTGATATTAAATTATTGCCTCTATACTCTCGGGTTGCCACATTTAACTTCTGCCCATGACCTCTGCCCACTAGTCACCTCATAATTCTAATGGTGACCTCTGCCCACCCCCTCCGCAGTAACTTATGCCCACCACGCAGCTTCCTTCTGCCCAGAAGGATAGGAATAGGGTTTCAGGGTGTCTCTCACTCATCTCAGCCCCGATCTCATGTCACTCATCACATATCACTCATCTCATGTCTCATCACTACGTCGCTCATCTCATGTCTCATCATTAGGTCACTGATACTAAGTTACTGCCTAAATAAACTCGGGTGGCCACAGTAAACTTCTGCCCATGACCTCTGTCCACAAGTCAAGGCATAAAATTACTGGTGACCTCTGCCAACCCCTTCCGCAGTAACTTATGCCCACCCTGCAGCGTCCTTCTGCAAAGAAGGATAGGGTTAGGGTTTCAGGGTGTATCTCACTCATCTCAGTCTCGATCTCATGTCACTTATCTCATGTCTCATGAATAAGTCACTTAGCCTGGCCTCAAGGGATTAGAAAAGGGTTAAGCAAAGGATTTACCAAAGGGTTCAGAAAAGGGAATTCACAGAAAGTATAGGGTTAGAATTATTTAATCACATGTCACTCATCTCATGTCACTCATCACATGTCACTCATCTCATGTCTCATCACTACGTCACTCATTTCATGTCTCATCACAACGTCACTCATCTAATGTCTCATAATTACGTGGCTGATACTAAATTACTGCCTATATACTGTCGGATGGCCAAATTTAACTTCTGCCCAAGACCTCTGCCCTCTAGTCACCGCATAATATTACCGGTGACCTCTGCCCACCCCCTCCCCAATACTTTTTGCCCACCCCGCAGCGTCCTTCTGCCCAGAATTATAGGAATAGGGTTTAAGGATGTCTCTCACTCATTTCAGTCTCGATCTCATCTCACTCATCTCATCTCTCATCATTACGTCACTCAGACTGGCCTCAAGGGATAAAAAAAGGGTTAAGCAAAGGGTTTACCAAAGGGTTCAGAAAAGGGAATTCACAGAAAGTAAAGGGTCACAGTCAGCTAATCACATGTCACTCATCTCATGTCAATCATCTCATGTCACTCATCTCATGTCTCGATCTCATGTCATTCATCTCATTTCTCGATCTCATGTAATTCATCACATGTCACTCATCTCATGTCTCATCACTACGTCACTCATCTAATGTCTCATCATTACGTTGCTGATACAAAATTCCTGCCTATATACTCTCGGGTGGCCACATTCAACTTCTGCCCATGACCTCTGCCCACTAGTCACCGCATAATATTACCGGTGACCTCTGGCAACCCCCTCCGCAGTAACTTATGTCCACCCCGCAGCGTCCTTATGCCCGGAAGGATAGGTATAGGGTTTCAGGGTGTCTCTCACTCAACTCAGTCTCGATCTCATGTCACTCATCTCATGTCTCATCATTACGTCACTCAGCCTGGCCTCAAGGGATTAGAAAAGGGTTAAGCAAAGGATTTACCAAAGGGTTCAGAAAGGGGAATTCACAGAAAGTATAGGGTCAGAGTCATTTAATCACATGTCACTCATCTCATGTCACTCATCACATGTCACTCATTTCATGTCTCATCACTACGTCACTCATTTCATGTCTCATCACTACCTCACTCATATAATGTCTCATAATTACGTTGCTGATACTAAATTACTGCCTATATACTCTCGGGTGGCCACATTTAACTTCTGCCCATGACCTCTGCCCTCTAGTCACCGCATAATATTACCGGTGACCTCTGGTCAGCCCCTCCCCAGTAATTTTTGCCCACCCCGCAGCGTCCTTCTGCCCAGAAGGATAGGAATAGGGTTTTAAGGTGTCTCACACTCATTTCAGTCTCGATCTCATCTCACTCATCTCATGTCTCATCATTACGTCACTCAGACTGGCCTCAAGGAATAAGAAAAGGGTTAAGCAAAAGGTTTACCAAAGGGTTCAGAAAAGGGAATTCACAGAAAGTAAAGGGTCAGAGTCAGTTAATCACATGTCACTCATCACATATCACTCATCTCATGTCACTCATCTCATGTCTCGATCTCATGTCATTCATCTCATTTCTCCATCTCATGTAACTCATCACATGTCACTCATCTCATGTCTCATCACTACATCACTCATCTCATGTCTCATCATTACGTCGCTGATACTAAATTACTGCCTATATACTCTCGGGTTGCCACATTTAACTTCTACCCATGTCCTCTGCCCTCTAGTCAGCGCATAATATTGGCGGTGACCTCTGCCCACCCCTTTCCCAGTAACTTTTGCCCACCCCGCAGCGTCCCTCTGCCCAGAAGGATAGGCATAGGGTTTCAGGGTGTCTCTCACTCTTTTCAGTCTTGATCTCATCTCACTCATCTCATGTCTCATCATTACGTCACTCAGATTGGCCTAAAGGGATAAGAAAAGGGTTAAGCAAAGGGATTACCAAAGGGTTCAGAAAAGGGAATTCGCAGAAAGTGAAGGGTCAGAATCAGTTAATCACATGTCACTCATCTCAATTCTCGATCTCAGGTCATTCATCACATGTCACTCATCTCATTTCACTCATCACATCTCACTCATCTCATCTCTCATCACTATGTCCCTCATCTCATGTCTCATCATTACGTCACTGATACTAAGGTACTTCCTAATTACTCCCGGGTGGCCACATTTAACTTCTGCCCATGACCTCTGTCCACTAGTCATCGCATAATATTACCAGTGATCTCTGCCCACCCCCTCTGCAGTAACTTATACCAACCCTGCAGCGTCCTTCTGCCCAGAAGGATAGGAATAGGGTTTCAGGGTGTCTCTCACTCATCTCAGTCTTGATCTCATGTCACTCATCTCTTGTCTCATCACTACGTCACTCAGCCTGGCCTCAAGGGATAAGAAAAGGGTTAAGCAAAGGGTTTACCAAAGGGTTCAGAAAAGGGAATTCACAGAATGTATAGGGTCAGAGTCAGTTAATCACAGTTCATTCATCATATGTCAATCATCTCATGTCACTCATCTCATGTCTCGATCTCATGTCATTCATCTCATTTCTCCATCTCATGTAACTCATCACATGTCACTCATCTCATGTCTCATCACTACATCACTCATCTCATGTCTCATCATTACGTTGCTGATACTAAATTACTGCCTATATACTCTCGGGTTGCCACATTTAACTTCTGCCCATGTCCTCTGCCCTCTAGTCAGCGCATAATATTGGCGGTGACCTCTGCCCACCCTCTCCCCAGTAACTTTTGCCCAGCCCGCAGCGTCCCTCTGCCCAGAAGGATAGGTATAGGGTTTCAGGGTGTCTCTCACTCATCTCAGTCTCGATCTCATGTCATTCATCTCATGTCTCATCATTACGTCACTCAGCCTGGCCTCAAGGGATTAGAAAAGCGTTAAGCAAAGGATTTACCAAAGGGTTCAGAAAAGGGAATTCACAGAAAGTATAGTTTCAGAGCCAGTTATTCACATGTCACTCATCACATGTCACTCATCTCATCTCATTCATTCCATGTCTCATCATTACGTCACTCATCTCATGTCACTCATCTCATGTCTCGATCTCATGTCACTCATCTTATGTCTCGATCTCCTGTTACTCATCACATGTCACTCATCTCATGTCACTCATCACATCTCACTCATCTCATGTCTCATCACTATCTCCCTCATCTAATGTCTCATCATTACGTCACTGATACTAAGGTACTTCCTAATTACTCCCGGGTGGCCACATTTAACTTCTGCCCATGACCTCTGTCCACTAGAGGCCGCATAATACTACCAGTGACCTCTGCCCACCCCCTCCGCAGTAACTTATATCAACCCCGCAGCGTCCTTCTGCCCAGAAGGATAGGAATAGGGTTGCAGGGTGTCTCTCACTCATCTCAGTCTTGATCTCATGTCACTCATCTCTTGTCTCATCACTACGTCACTCAGTCTGGCCTCAAGGGATAAGAAAAAGGTTAAGCAAAGGGTTTACCAAAGGGTTCAGAAAAGGGAATTCACAGAATGTATAGGGTCAGAGTCAGTTAATCACAGCTCATTCATCATATGTCACTCATCTCATGTCACTCATCTCATGTCTTATCATTACGTCACTCATCTCATGTCACTCATCTCATGTCTCAATTTCATGTCACTTATCTCATGTCTTGGTCTTATGTCAACCATCACATGTCACTCATCTCATGTATCATCATTACGTCACTCATCTCATGTCACTCATCTCATGTCTTGATCTCATGTCACTCATTTCATGTCTCGATCTCATGTCACACATCACATGTCAGTCATCTCTTGTCACTCATCTCATGTCTCATGATTACGTCACTGAGCCTGGCCTCAAGGAAAAAGAAAGAGGTTAAGGAAAGGGTTTACCAAAGGTTTCAGAGAAGGGAGTTCACCAAAAGTATAGGGTCAGAGTCAGTTAATCACATGTCACTCATAACATGTCACTCATCTCATGTCACTCATCTCATGTCACTCATCTCATGTCTCATCATTACGTCACTGATCTCATGTCACTGATCTCATGTCTCGATCTCATGTCACTCATCTCATCTCTCGATCTCGTGTCACTCATCACATGTCCCTCATCTCATGTCTCATCACTACCTCACTCATCTCATGTCTCATCACTATGTCACTCATCTCATGTCTCATTATTACGTCACTGATACTAAGTTACTGTCTATATACTCTCTTGTGGCCACTTTTAATTTCTGCCCATGACCTCTGCCCACTAGTCATCGCCTAATATTACCAGTGACCTCTGCCCACCCCCTCCGCAGTAACTTATGCCCAACCCGCAGCGTACGTCTGCCCAGATGGATAGGAATAGGGTTGAAGAGTGTCTCTTATTCATCTCAGTCTCGATCTCATATCATTCATCTCAAGTCTCATCATTACGTTACTCAGCCTGGTCTCAAGAGATAAGAAAAGGGTTAAGCAAAGGGTTTACCAAAGGGTTCAGAAAAAAGAAATTCACGGAGACTATAGGGTCAGAGCCAGTTAATCACATGTCACTAATCACATGTCACTCATCTCATGTCACTCATCTCGTGTCTTATCATTACGTCACTCATCTCATGTCACTCATCTCATGTCACTCATATCATGTCTCATCATTAGGTCACTGATCTCATGTGACTGATCTCATGTCTCGATCTCATGTCACTCATCTCATCTCTCGATCTCGTGTCACTCATCACATGTCCCTCATCTCACGTCTCATCACTACCTCACTCATCTCATGTCTCATCACTACGTCACTCATCTCATGTCTCATTATTACGTCACTGATACTAAGATACTGTCTAAATACTCTCCGGTGGCCACATTTAATTTTTGCCCATGACCTCTGCCCACTAGTCATCGCATAATATTACCAGTGACCTCTGCCCACCCCCTCCGCAGTAACTTATGCCCAACCCGCAGCGTACGTCTGCCCAGATGGATAGCAATAGGGTTTAAGAGTGTCTCTTATTCATCTCAGTCTCGATCTCATATCACTCATCTCATGTCTCATCATTACGTTACTCAGCCTGGTCTCAAGAGATAAGAAAAGGGTTAAGCAAAGGGTTTACCAAAGGGTTCAGAAAAAAGAAATTCACGGAGACTATAGGGTCAGAGCCAGTTAATCACATGTCACTAATCACATGTCACTCATCTCATGTCACTCATCTCATGTCTCATCATTACGTCACTGATCTCATGTCAATCATCTCATGTCACTTGTCTCATGTCTCGATCTCATGTCATTCATCTCATTTCGCCATCTCATGTAACTCATCCCATGTCACTCATCTCATGTCTCATCACTACATCACTCATCTCATGTCTCATCATTACGTCGCTGATACTAAATTACTGCCTATATACTCTCGGGTGGCCACATTTAACTTCTGCCATATCCTCTGCCCTCTAGTCAGCGCATAATATTGGCGGTGACCTCTGCCCACCCCCTCCCTAGTAACTTTTGCCCGCCCCGCAGCGTCCCTCTGCCCAGAAGGATAGGTATAGGGTTTCAGGGTGTCTCTCACTCAATTCAGTCTTGATCTCATCTCACTCATCTCATGTGTCATCATTACGTTACTCAGATTGGCCTAAAGGGATAAGAAAAGGGTTAAGCAAAGGGATTACCAAAGGGTTCAGAAAAGGGAATTCACAGAAAGTGTAGGGTCAGAGTCAGTTAATCACATGTCACTCATCTCATTTCTCGATCTCATGTCATTCCTCACATGTCACTCATCTCATTTCACTCATCACATGTCACTCATCTCATGTCTCATCACTACGTCACTCATTTCATGTCTCATCACTACATCACTCATCTAATGTCTCATAATTACGTGGCTGATACTAAATTACTGCCTATATACTCTCGGGTGGCCACATTTAGCTTCTGCCCATGACACTGTCCTCTAGTCACCGCATAATATTACCGGTGACCTCTGCCCAGCGCCTCCCCAGTACCTTTTGCCCACCCCGCAGCGTCCTTCTGCCCAGAAGGATAGGAATAGGGTTTTAGGGTGTCTCACACTCATTTCAGTCTCGATCTCATCTCACTCATCTCATGTCTCATCATTACGTCACTCAAACTGGCCTCAAGGGATAAGAAAAGGGTTAAGCAATGGGTTTACCAAAGGGTTCAGAAAAGGGAATTCATAGAAAGTATAGGGTCATAGTCAGTTAATCACATGTCACCCATCTCATGTCAATCATCTCATGTCACTCGTCTCATGTCTCGATCTCATGTCATTCATCTCATTTCTCCATCTCATGTAACTCATCACATGTCACTCATCTCATGTCTCATCACTGCATCACTCATCTCATGTCTCCTCATTACGTCGCTGATACTAAATTACTGCCTATATACTCTCGGGTGGCCACATTTAACTTCTGCCATGTCTTCTGCCCTCTTGTCAGCGCATAATATTGGCGGTGACCTCTGCCCACCCCCTCCCTAGTAACTTTTGCCCACCCCGCAGCGTCCCTCTGCCCAGAAGGATAGGTATAGGGTTTCAGGGTGTCTCTCACTCATTTCAGTCTTGATCTCATCTCACTCATCTCATGTGTCATCATTACGTTACTCAGATTGGCCTAAAGGGATAAGAAAAGGGTTAAGCAAAGGGATTACCAAAGGGTTCAGAAAAGGGAATTCACAGAAAGTGTAGGGTCAGAGTCAGTTAATCACATGTCACTCATCTCATTTCTCGATCTCATGTCATTCCTCACATGTCACTCATCACATGTCACTCATCTCATGTCTCATCGCTAGGTCACTCATCTCATGTCTCATCATTATGTCATTGATAGTAAGTTACTGCCTATATACTCTCGGTTGGCCCCATTTAACTTCTGCCCATGACCTCTGCCAACTAGTCACCGCATAATGTTACCGGTGACCTCTGCCCAGCCCCTCGACAGTAACTTATGCCCATCCCGCAGCCTCTCTCTGCCCAGAAGGATAGGAATACGGTTTAAGGGTGTCTCTCACTCAACTCAGTCTCGATCTCATGTCACTCATCTCATGTCCTATCATTACGTCACTCAGCCAGGCCTCAAGGGATAAGAAAAGGGTTAAGCAAAGGGTTTACCAAAGGGTTGAGAAAAGGGAATTCACAGAAAGTATAGCGTCAGAGTCAGTTAATCACATGTCACTCATCACATGTCACTTATCTCATGTCACTCATCTCATGTCTCATCATTACGTCACTGATCTCATGTCACTGATCTCATGTCTCGATCTCATGTCACTCATCTCATCTCTCGATCTCGTGTCACTCATCACATGTCCCTCATCTCATGTCTCATCACTACCACACTCATCTCATGTCTCATCACTACGTCACTCATCTCATGTCTCATTATTACGTCACTGATACTAAGTTACTGTCTATATACTCTCCGGTGGCCACATTTAATTTCTCCTCATGACCTCTGCCCACTAGTCATCGCATAATATTACCAGTGACCTCTGCCCACCCCCTCCGCAGTAACTTATGCCCACCCCGCAGCGTACGTCTGCCCAGATGGATAGGAATAATGTTTAAGAGTGTCTCTCATTCATCTCAGTCTCGATCTCATATCACTCATCTTATGTCTCATCATTACGTTACTAAGCCTGGTCTCAAGGGATAAGAAAAGGGTTAAGCAAAGGGTTTACCAAAGGGTTCAGAAAAGGGAATTCACCGAAACGATAGGGTCAGAGCCAGTTAATCACATGTCACTAATTACATGTCACTCAGCTCATGTCACTCATCTCGTGTCTTATCATTACGTCACTCATCTCATGTCACTCATCTCATGTTTCGATGTCATGTCACTCATCTCATGTCTCGATCTCATGTAACTCATCACATGTCAACCATCTCATGTCTCGTCACTACGTCACTCATCTCATGTCTTATCATTACGTCACTCATCTCATCTCACTCATCTCATTTGTCGATTTCATGTGACTTATCTTATGTATCGGTCTCATGTCAATCATCTCATCTCACTGATCTCATGTCCTGATTCATGTTACTCATCTCATGTCTCGATCTCATGTCACTCATCACATGTCTCATCATTATGTCACTCATCTCATGTCACTCATCTCATGTCTCGATCTCATGTCACTCATCTCATTTCTCGATCTCGTGTCACTCATCACATGTAACTCATCTCATGTCT
Organism: Catostylus mosaicus; assembly: GCA_964019065.1. Lineage (NCBI taxonomy): Eukaryota > Metazoa > Cnidaria > Scyphozoa > Rhizostomeae > Catostylidae > Catostylus > Catostylus mosaicus. The sequence goes on along the minus strand of OZ025184.1, from coordinate 5,164,195 downwards.
CATCACTATCTCACTCATGTCATGTCACTCATCTCATGTCTCATCATTACTTCACTCATTTCAAGTCACTCATCTCATGTCTCAATCTCATTTCAATCATCTAATGTCTCGATCTCATGTCACTCATTACATATCACTCATCTCATGTCTCATCACTACATCACAAATCTCATGTCTCATCACTACGTCACTCATCTCATGTCTCATCACTACGTCACTCATCACATGTCTCATCATTACGTCACTGATACTAAGTTACTGCCTATATACTCTCGGGTGGCCACATTTAACTGCTGCCCATGACCTCTGGCCGCTATTCACCGCATATTATTACCGGGGACCTTTGCCCAACCCCTCCGCTGTAACTTATGCCCACCCCGCAGCATCCTTCTGCCCAGAAGATTAGGAAAGGGTTTCAGGGTGTCTCTTACTCATCTCAGTCTCGCTCTCATGTCACTAAGCTTATGTTTCATCATAACGTCACTCAGCCTGGCCTCAAGGGATAAGAAAAGAGTTAAGCAAAGGGTTTACAAAAGGGTTCAGAAAGGGAATTTCACAGAAAGTATAGAGTCAGAGTCAGTTAATCACATGTCACTCATCACATGTCTCATCACTACGTCACTCATCTCATGTCTCATCATTACGTCACTCATCTCATGTCGTTCATCTCATGTCTCAAACTGATGTCACTCATATCATGTCTTGATCTCATATCACTCATAACTTGTCACTCATCTCATGTCTCATCACTATGTCACTCATCTCATGTCTCATCACTATGTCAGTCATCTCATTTCTCATCACATGTCACTCATCTCATGTCACTCATCACATCTCACTTATCTCATGTCTCATCACTTTGTCCCTAATCTCATGTCTCATCATTACGTCACTGATACTAAGGTACTTGCTAATTACTCCCGGGTGGCCACATTTAACTTCTGCCCATGACCTCTGTCCACTAGTCACCGCATAATATTACCAGTGACCTCTGCCCACCCCCTCCGCAGTAACTTATACCAACCCTGCAGCGTCCTTCTGCCCAGAAGGATAGGAATAGGGTTTCAGGGTGTCTCTCACTCATCTCAGTCTTGATCTCATGTCACTCATCTCTTGTCTCATCACTACGTCACTCAGCCTGGCCTCAAGGGATAAGAAAAGGGTTAAGCAAAAGGTTTACCAAAGGGTTCAGAAAAGGGAATTCACAGAATGTATAGGGTCAGAGTCAGTTAATCACATTTCATTCATCATATGTCACTCATCTCATGTCACTCATCTAATGTCTTATCATTACGTCACTCATCTCATGTTACTCCTCTTATGTCTCGATCTCATGTCACACATCACATCTCACTCATCTCATGCCACTCATCACATTTTACTCATCTCATGCCACTCATCACATCTTACTCATCTCATGTCTCATCGCTACGTCACTCATCTCATGTCTCATCAAGTACGTCATTAATACTTAGTTACTGCCTATATACTCTCGATTGGCCACATTTAACTTCTGCCAATTACCTCTGCCCAATAGTCATCGCATAATATTACCGGTGACCTCTGCCCAGCCCCTCCGCAGTAACTTATGCCCACCCCTTAGCGTCCTTCTGCCCAGAAGGATAGGAATAGGGTTTCAGGGTGTCTCTCACCCAACTCAGTCTCGATCTCATGTCACTCATCTGATGTATCATCATTACGTTACTCAGCCTGGCCTCAATGGATAAGAAAAGGGTTAAGGAAAGGGTTTACCAAAGGTTTCAGGAAAGGGAGTTCACCAAAAGAATAGGGTCAGAGTCAGTTAATCACATGTCACTCATCACATGTCACTCATTTCATGTGACTCATCTCATGTCTTATCATTACGTCACTCATCTCATCTCACACATCTCATTTGTCGATTTCATGTGACTTATCTTATGTATCGGTCTCATGTCACTCATCACATGTCACTCATCTCATTTCACTCATCTCATGTCTCATCATTACGTCACTCATCTCATGTCACTCATCTCATGCCTTGATCTCATGTCACTCATCTCATGTCTCGATCTCATGTCACACATCACATGTCACTGATCTCTTTTCACTCATCACATGTCACTCATCTCATGTCTCATCACTAGGTCACTCATCTCATGTCTCATCATTATGTCATTGATAGGAAGTTACTGCCTATATACTCTCAGTTGGCCCCATTTAACTTCTGCCCATGACCTCTGCCAACTAGTCACCGCATAATGTTACTGGTTATCTCTGCCCAGCACCTCGACAGTAACCTATGCCCATCCCGCAGCGTCTTCCTGCCTAGTAGGATAGGAATAGGGTTTAAGGGTGTCTCTCACTCAACTCAGTCTCGATATCATGTCACTCATCTCATGTCCTATCATTACGTCACTCAGCCTGGCCTCAAGGGATAAGAAAAGGGTTAAGCAAAGGGTTTACCAAAGGGTTGAGAAAAGGGAATTCACAGAAAGTATAGCATCAGAGTCAGTTAATCACATGCCACTCATCACATGTCACTTATCTCATGTCACTCATCTCATGTCTCATCATTACGTCACTGATCTCATTATCACTGATCTCATGTCTCGATCTCATGTCACTCATCTCATCTCTCGATCTCGTGTCACTCATCACATGTCCCTCATCTCATGTCTCATCACTACGTCACTCATCTCATGTCTCATCACTACGTCACTCATCTCATGTCTCATTATTACGTCACTGATACTAAGTTACTGTCTATATACTCTTCGGTGGCCACATTTAATTTCTGCCGATGACCTCTGCTCACTAGTCATCGCATAATATTACCAGTGACCTCTGCCCACCCCCTCCGCAGTAACTTATGCCCAACCCGCAGCGTACGTCTGCCCAGATGCATAGGAATAGGGTTTAAGAGTGTCTCTCATTCATCTCAGTCTCGATCTCATATCACTCATCTCATGTCTCATCATTACGTTACTCAGCCTGGTCTCAAGGGATAAGAAAAGGGTTAAGCAAAGGGTTTAGCAAAGGGTTAAGAAAAAAGGAATTCACGGAAACTATAGGGTCAGAGCCAGTTAATCACATGTCACTAATCACATGTCACTCATCTCATGTCACTCATCTCGTGTCTTATCATTACGTCACTCATCTCATGTCACTCATCTCATGTCACTCATCTCATGTCTCATCATTAGGTCACTGATCTCATGTCACTGATCTCATGTCTCGATCTCATGTCACTCATCTCATCTCTCGATCTCGTGTCACTCATCACATGTCCCTTATCTCATGTCTCATCACTACCTCACTCATCTCATGTCTCATCACTACGTCACTAATCTCATGTCTCATTACTACGTCACTGATACTAAGTTACTGTCTATATACTCTCCGGTGGCCACATTTAATTTCTGCCCATGACCTTTGCCCACTAGTCATCGCATAATATTACCAGTGACCTCTGCCCACCCCCTCCCCAGTAACTTATGCCCACCCCGCAGCGTACGTCTGCCCACATGGATAGGAATAGAGTTTAAGAGTGTCTCTCACTCAACTCAGTCTCGATCTCATGTCTCTCATCTCATGTCTCATCATTACGTCACTTAGCCTGGCCGCAAGGGATTAGAAAAGGGTTAAGCAAAGGATTTACCAAAGGGTTCAGAAAAGGGATTTTACAGAAAGTATAGGGTCAGAGTCGTTTAATCACATGTCACTCATCTCATGTCACTCATCACATGTCACTCATCTCATGTCTCATCACTACGTCACTCATTTCATGTTTCATCACTACATCACTCATCTATTGTCTCATAATTACGTGGCTGATACTAAATTACTGCCTATATACTCTCGGGTGGCCACATTTAACTTCTGCCCATGACCTCTGCCCACTAGTTACCGCATGATATTACCGGTGACCTCTGCCCAGCCCCTCCCCAGTACCTTTTGCCCACCCCGCAGCGTCCTTCTGCCCAGAAGGATAGGAATAGGGTTTTAGGGTGTCTCACACTCATTTCAGTCTCGATCTCATCTCACTCATCTCATGTCTCATCATTACCTCACTCAAACTGGCCTCAAGGGATAAGAAAAGGGTTAAGCAATGGGTTTACCAAAGGGTTCAGAAAAGGGAATTCACAGAAAGTATAGGGTCAGAGTCAGTTAATCACATGTCAACCATCTCATGTAACTCATCACATGTCACGCATCTCATTTCTCATCACTACATCACTCATCTCATGTCTCATCATTACGTCGCTGATACTAAATTACTGCCTATATACTCTCGGGTGGCCACATTTAACTTCTGCCATGTCCTCTGGCCCCTAGTCAGCGCATAATATTGGCGGTGACCTCTGCCCACCCCCTCCCTAGTAACTTTTGCCCACCCCGCAGCGTCCCTCTCCCCAGAAGGATAGGTATAGGGTTTCAGGGTGTCTCTCACTCATTTCCGTCTCGATCTCATATCACTCATCTCATGTCTCATCATTACGTTACTCAGCCTGGTCTCAAGAGATAAGAAAAGGGTTAAGCAAAGGGTTTACCAAAGGGTTCAGAAAAAAGAAATTCACGGAGACTATAGGGTCAGAGCCAGTTAATCACATGTCACTAATCACATGTCACTCATCTCATGTCACTCATCTCATGTCTCATCATTACGTCACTGATCTCATGTCAATCATCTCATGTCACTTGTCTCATGTCTCGATCTCATGTCATTCATCTCATTTCGCCATCTCATGTAACTCATCCCATGTCACTCATCTCATGTCTCATCACTACATCACTCATCTCATGTCTCATCATTACGTCGCTGATACTAAATTACTGCCTATATACTCTCGGGTGGCCACATTTAACTTCTGCCATATCCTCTGCCCTCTAGTCAGCGCATAATATTGGCGGTGACCTCTGCCCACCCCCTCCCTAGTAACTTTTGCCCGCCCCGCAGCGTCCCTCTGCCCAGAAGGATAGGTATAGGGTTTCAGGGTGTCTCTCACTCAATTCAGTCTTGATCTCATCTCACTCATCTCATGTGTCATCATTACGTTACTCAGATTGGCCTAAAGGGATAAGAAAAGGGTTAAGCAAAGGGATTACCAAAGGGTTCAGAAAAGGGAATTCACAGAAAGTGTAGGGTCAGAGTCAGTTAATCACATGTCACTCATCTCATTTCTCGATCTCATGTCATTCCTCACATGTCACTCATCTCATTTCACTCATCACATGTCACTCATCTCATGTCTCATCACTACGTCACTCATTTCATGTCTCATCACTACATCACTCATCTAATGTCTCATAATTACGTGGCTGATACTAAATTACTGCCTATATACTCTCGGGTGGCCACATTTAGCTTCTGCCCATGACACTGTCCTCTAGTCACCGCATAATATTACCGGTGACCTCTGCCCAGCGCCTCCCCAGTACCTTTTGCCCACCCCGCAGCGTCCTTCTGCCCAGAAGGATAGGAATAGGGTTTTAGGGTGTCTCACACTCATTTCAGTCTCGATCTCATCTCACTCATCTCATGTCTCATCATTACGTCACTCAAACTGGCCTCAAGGGATAAGAAAAGGGTTAAGCAATGGGTTTACCAAAGGGTTCAGAAAAGGGAATTCATAGAAAGTATAGGGTCATAGTCAGTTAATCACATGTCACCCATCTCATGTCAATCATCTCATGTCACTCGTCTCATGTCTCGATCTCATGTCATTCATCTCATTTCTCCATCTCATGTAACTCATCACATGTCACTCATCTCATGTCTCATCACTGCATCACTCATCTCATGTCTCCTCATTACGTCGCTGATACTAAATTACTGCCTATATACTCTCGGGTGGCCACATTTAACTTCTGCCATGTCTTCTGCCCTCTTGTCAGCGCATAATATTGGCGGTGACCTCTGCCCACCCCCTCCCTAGTAACTTTTGCCCACCCCGCAGCGTCCCTCTGCCCAGAAGGATAGGTATAGGGTTTCAGGGTGTCTCTCACTCATTTCAGTCTTGATCTCATCTCACTCATCTCATGTGTCATCATTACGTTACTCAGATTGGCCTAAAGGGATAAGAAAAGGGTTAAGCAAAGGGATTACCAAAGGGTTCAGAAAAGGGAATTCACAGAAAGTGTAGGGTCAGAGTCAGTTAATCACATGTCACTCATCTCATTTCTCGATCTCATGTCATTCCTCACATGTCACTCATCACATGTCACTCATCTCATGTCTCATCGCTAGGTCACTCATCTCATGTCTCATCATTATGTCATTGATAGTAAGTTACTGCCTATATACTCTCGGTTGGCCCCATTTAACTTCTGCCCATGACCTCTGCCAACTAGTCACCGCATAATGTTACCGGTGACCTCTGCCCAGCCCCTCGACAGTAACTTATGCCCATCCCGCAGCCTCTCTCTGCCCAGAAGGATAGGAATACGGTTTAAGGGTGTCTCTCACTCAACTCAGTCTCGATCTCATGTCACTCATCTCATGTCCTATCATTACGTCACTCAGCCAGGCCTCAAGGGATAAGAAAAGGGTTAAGCAAAGGGTTTACCAAAGGGTTGAGAAAAGGGAATTCACAGAAAGTATAGCGTCAGAGTCAGTTAATCACATGTCACTCATCACATGTCACTTATCTCATGTCACTCATCTCATGTCTCATCATTACGTCACTGATCTCATGTCACTGATCTCATGTCTCGATCTCATGTCACTCATCTCATCTCTCGATCTCGTGTCACTCATCACATGTCCCTCATCTCATGTCTCATCACTACCACACTCATCTCATGTCTCATCACTACGTCACTCATCTCATGTCTCATTATTACGTCACTGATACTAAGTTACTGTCTATATACTCTCCGGTGGCCACATTTAATTTCTCCTCATGACCTCTGCCCACTAGTCATCGCATAATATTACCAGTGACCTCTGCCCACCCCCTCCGCAGTAACTTATGCCCACCCCGCAGCGTACGTCTGCCCAGATGGATAGGAATAATGTTTAAGAGTGTCTCTCATTCATCTCAGTCTCGATCTCATATCACTCATCTTATGTCTCATCATTACGTTACTAAGCCTGGTCTCAAGGGATAAGAAAAGGGTTAAGCAAAGGGTTTACCAAAGGGTTCAGAAAAGGGAATTCACCGAAACGATAGGGTCAGAGCCAGTTAATCACATGTCACTAATTACATGTCACTCAGCTCATGTCACTCATCTCGTGTCTTATCATTACGTCACTCATCTCATGTCACTCATCTCATGTTTCGATGTCATGTCACTCATCTCATGTCTCGATCTCATGTAACTCATCACATGTCAACCATCTCATGTCTCGTCACTACGTCACTCATCTCATGTCTTATCATTACGTCACTCATCTCATCTCACTCATCTCATTTGTCGATTTCATGTGACTTATCTTATGTATCGGTCTCATGTCAATCATCTCATCTCACTGATCTCATGTCCTGATTCATGTTACTCATCTCATGTCTCGATCTCATGTCACTCATCACATGTCTCATCATTATGTCACTCATCTCATGTCACTCATCTCATGTCTCGATCTCATGTCACTCATCTCATTTCTCGATCTCGTGTCACTCATCACATGTAACTCATCTCATGTCTCATCACTATCTCACTCATGTCATGTCACTCATCTCATGTCTCATCATTACTTCACTCATTTCAAGTCACTCATCTCATGTCTCAATCTCATTTCAATCATCTAATGTCTCGATCTCATGTCACTCATTACATATCACTCATCTCATGTCTCATCACTACATCACAAATCTCATGTCTCATCACTACGTCACTCATCTCATGTCTCATCACTACGTCACTCATCACATGTCTCATCATTACGTCACTGATACTAAGTTACTGGCTATATACTCTCGGGTGGCCACATTTAACTGCTGCCCATGACCTCTGGCCGCTATTCACCGCATATTATTACCGGGGACCTTTGCCCAACCCCTCCGCTGTAACTTATGCCCACCCCGCAGCATCCTTCTGCCCAGAAGATTAGGAAAGGGTTTCAGGGTGTCTCTTACTCATCTCAGTCTCGCTCTCATGTCACTAAGCTTATGTTTCATCATAACGTCACTCAGCCTGGCCTCAAGGGATAAGAAAAGAGTTAAGCAAAGGGTTTACAAAAGGGTTCAGAAAGGGAATTTCACAGAAAGTATAGAGTCAGAGTCAGTTAATCACATGTCACTCATCACATGTCTCATCACTACGTCACTCATCTCATGTCTCATCATTACGTCACTCATCTCATGTCGTTCATCTCATGTCTCAAACTGATGTCACTCATATCATGTCTTGATCTCATATCACTCATAACTTGTCACTCATCTCATGTCTCATCACTATGTCACTCATCTCATGTCTCATCACTATGTCAGTCATCTCATTTCTCATCACATGTCACTCATCTCATGTCACTCATCACATCTCACTTATCTCATGTCTCATCACTTTGTCCCTAATCTCATGTCTCATCATTACGTCACTGATACTAAGGTACTTGCTAATTACTCCCGGGTGGCCACATTTAACTTCTGCCCATGACCTCTGTCCACTAGTCACCGCATAATATTACCAGTGACCTCTGCCCAGCCCCTCCGCAGTAACTTATACCAACCCTGCAGCGTCCTTCTGCCCAGAAGGATAGGAATAGGGTTTCAGGGTGTCTCTCACTCATCTCAGTCTTGATCTCATGTCACTCATCTCTTGTCTCATCACTACGTCACTCAGCCTGGCCTCAAGGGATAAGAAAAGGGTTAAGCAAAAGGTTTACCAAAGGGTTCAGAAAAGGGAATTCACAGAATGTATAGGGTCAGAGTCAGTTAATCACATTTCATTCATCATATGTCACTCATCTCATGTCACTCATCTAATGTCTTATCATTACGTCACTCATCTCATGTTACTCCTCTTATGTCTCGATCTCATGTCACACATCACATCTCACTCATCTCATGCCACTCATCACATTTTACTCATCTCATGCCACTCATCACATCTTACTCATCTCATGTCTCATCGCTACGTCACTCATCTCATGTCTCATCAAGTACGTCATTAATACTTAGTTACTGCCTATATACTCTCGATTGGCCACATTTAACTTCTGCCAATTACCTCTGCCCAATAGTCATCGCATAATATTACCGGTGACCTCTGCCCAGCCCCTCCGCAGTAACTTATGCCCACCCCTTAGCGTCCTTCTGCCCAGAAGGATAGGAATAGGGTTTCAGGGTGTCTCTCACCCAACTCAGTCTCGATCTCATGTCACTCATCTGATGTATCATCATTACGTTACTCAGCCTGGCCTCAATGGATAAGAAAAGGGTTAAGGAAAGGGTTTACCAAAGGTTTCAGGAAAGGGAGTTCACCAAAAGAATAGGGTCAGAGTCAGTTAATCACATGTCACTCATCACATGTCACTCATTTCATGTGACTCATCTCATGTCTTATCATTACGTCACTCATCTCATCTCACACATCTCATTTGTCGATTTCATGTGACTTATCTTATGTATCGGTCTCATGTCACTCATCACATGTCACTCATCTCATTTCACTCATCTCATGTCTCATCATTACGTCACTCATCTCATGTCACTCATCTCATGCCTTGATCTCATGTCACTCATCTCATGTCTCGATCTCATGTCACACATCACATGTCACTGATCTCTTTTCACTCATCACATGTCACTCATCTCATGTCTCATCACTAGGTCACTCATCTCATGTCTCATCATTATGTCATTGATAGGAAGTTACTGCCTATATACTCTCAGTTGGCCCCATTTAACTTCTGCCCATGACCTCTGCCAACTAGTCACCGCATAATGTTACTGGTTATCTCTGCCCAGCACCTCGACAGTAACCTATGCCCATCCCGCAGCGTCTTCCTGCCTAGTAGGATAGGAATAGGGTTTAAGGGTGTCTCTCACTCAACTCAGTCTCGATATCATGTCACTCATCTCATGTCCTATCATTACGTCACTCAGCCTGGCCTCAAGGGATAAGAAAAGGGTTAAGCAAAGGGTTTACCAAAGGGTTGAGAAAAGGGAATTCACAGAAAGTATAGCATCAGAGTCAGTTAATCACATGCCACTCATCACATGTCACTTATCTCATGTCACTCATCTCATGTCTCATCATTACGTCACTGATCTCATTATCACTGATCTCATGTCTCGATCTCATGTCACTCATCTCATCTCTCGATCTCGTGTCACTCATCACATGTCCCTCATCTCATGTCTCATCACTACGTCACTCATCTCATGTCTCATCACTACGTCACTCATCTCATGTCTCATTATTACGTCACTGATACTAAGTTACTGTCTATATACTCTTCGGTGGCCACATTTAATTTCTGCCGATGACCTCTGCTCACTAGTCATCGCATAATATTACCAGTGACCTCTGCCCACCCCCTCCGCAGTAACTTATGCCCAACCCGCAGCGTACGTCTGCCCAGATGCATAGGAATAGGGTTTAAGAGTGTCTCTCATTCATCTCAGTCTCGATCTCATATCACTCATCTCATGTCTCATCATTACGTTACTCAGCCTGGTCTCAAGGGATAAGAAAAGGGTTAAGCAAAGGGTTTAGCAAAGGGTTAAGAAAAAAGGAATTCACGGAAACTATAGGGTCAGAGCCAGTTAATCACATGTCACTAATCACATGTCACTCATCTCATGTCACTCATCTCGTGTCTTATCATTACGTCACTCATCTCATGTCACTCATCTCATGTCACTCATCTCATGTCTCATCATTAGGTCACTGATCTCATGTCACTGATCTCATGTCTCGATCTCATGTCACTCATCTCATCTCTCGATCTCGTGTCACTCATCACATGTCCCTTATCTCATGTCTCATCACTACCTCACTCATCTCATGTCTCATCACTACGTCACTAATCTCATGTCTCATTACTACGTCACTGATACTAAGTTACTGTCTATATACTCTCCGGTGGCCACATTTAATTTCTGCCCATGACCTTTGCCCACTAGTCATCGCATAATATTACCAGTGACCTCTGCCCACCCCCTCCCCAGTAACTTATGCCCACCCCGCAGCGTACGTCTGCCCACATGGATAGGAATAGAGTTTAAGAGTGTCTCTCACTCAACTCAGTCTCGATCTCATGTCTCTCATCTCATGTCTCATCATTACGTCACTTAGCCTGGCCGCAAGGGATTAGAAAAGGGTTAAGCAAAGGATTTACCAAAGGGTTCAGAAAAGGGATTTTACAGAAAGTATAGGGTCAGAGTCGTTTAATCACATGTCACTCATCTCATGTCACTCATCACATGTCACTCATCTCATGTCTCATCACTACGTCACTCATTTCATGTTTCATCACTACATCACTCATCTATTGTCTCATAATTACGTGGCTGATACTAAATTACTGCCTATATACTCTCGGGTGGCCACATTTAACTTCTGCCCATGACCTCTGCCCACTAGTTACCGCATGATATTACCGGTGACCTCTGCCCAGCCCCTCCCCAGTACCTTTTGCCCACCCCGCAGCGTCCTTCTGCCCAGAAGGATAGGAATAGGGTTTTAGGGTGTCTCACACTCATTTCAGTCTCGATCTCATCTCACTCATCTCATGTCTCATCATTACCTCACTCAAACTGGCCTCAAGGGATAAGAAAAGGGTTAAGCAATGGGTTTACCAAAGGGTTCAGAAAAGGGAATTCACAGAAAGTATAGGGTCAGAGTCAGTTAATCACATGTCAACCATCTCATGTAACTCATCACATGTCACGCATCTCATTTCTCATCACTACATCACTCATCTCATGTCTCATCATTACGTCGCTGATACTAAATTACTGCCTATATACTCTCGGGTGGCCACATTTAACTTCTGCCATGTCCTCTGGCCCCTAGTCAGCGCATAATATTGGCGGTGACCTCTGCCCACCCCCTCCCTAGTAACTTTTGCCCACCCCGCAGCGTCCCTCTCCCCAGAAGGATAGGTATAGGGTTTCAGGGTGTCTCTCACTCATTTCCGTCTTGATCTCATCTCACTCATCTCATGTGTCATCATTACGTTACTCAGATTGGCCTAAAGGGATAAGAAAAGGGTTAAGCAAAGGGATTACCAAAGGGTTCAGAAAAGGGAATTCACAGAAAGTGTAGGGTCAGAGTCAGTTAATCACATGTCACTCATCTCATTTCTCGATCTCATGTCATTCCTCACATGTCACTCATCTCATTTCACTCATCACATGTCACTCATCTCATGTCTCATCACTACGTCACTCATTTCATGTCTCATCACTACATCTTTCATCTAATGTCTCATAATTACGTGGCTGATACTAAATTACTGCCTATATACTCTCGGATGGCCACATTTAGCTTCTGCCCATGACCTCTGTCCTCTAGTCACCGCATAATATTACCGGTGACCTCTGCCCAGCCCCTCCCCAGTACCTTTTGCCCACCCCGCAGCGTCCTTCTGCCCAGAAGGATAGGAATAGGATTTTAGGGTGTCTCACACTCATTTCAGTCTCGATCTCATCTCACTCATCTCATGTCTCATCATTACGTCACTCAGACTGGCCTCAAGAGATAAGAAAAGGGTTAAGCAAAGGGCTTACCAAAGGGTTCAGAAAAGGGAATTCACAGAAAGTATAGGGTCAGAGTCACTTAATCACATGTCACCCATCTCATGTCAATCATCTCATGTCACTCGTCTCATGTCTCGATCTCATGTCATTCATCTCATTTCTCCATCTCATGTAACTCATCACATGTCACTCATCTCATGTCTCATCACTACATCACTCATCTCATGTCTCATCAATACGTCGCTGATACTAAATTACTGCCTATATACTCTCGGGTGGCCACATTTAACTTCTGCCATGTTCTCTGCCCTCTAGTAAGCGCATAATATTGGCGGTGACCTCTGCCCACCCCCTCCCTAGTAACTTTTGCCCACCCCGCAGCGTCCCTCTGCCCAGAAGGATAGATATAGGGTTTCAGGGTGTCTCTCACTCATTTCAGTCTTGATCTCATCTCACTCATCTCATGTCTCATCATTACGTTACTCAGATTGGCCTAAAGGGATAAGAAAAGGGTTAAGCAAAGGGATTACCAAAGGGTTCAGAAAAGGGAGTTCACCAAAAGTTTAGGGTCAGAGTCAGTTAATCACATGTCACTCATCACATGTCACTCATTTCATGTGACTCTTCTCATGTCTTATCATTACGTCACTCATCTCATCTCACTCATCTCATTGGTCGATTTCATGTGACTTATCTGATGTATCGGTCTCATGTCACTCATCACATGTCACTCATTTCATGTCACTCATCTCATGTCTCATCATTACGTCACTCATCTCATGTCATTCATCTCATGCCTTGATCTCATGTCACTCATCTCATGTCTCGATCTCATGTCACACATCACATGTCACTCATCTCTTGTCACTCATCACATGTCACTTATCTCATGTCTCATCGCTAGGTCACTCATCTCATGTCTCATCATTATGTCATTGATAGTAAGTTACTGCCTATATACTCTCGGTTGGCCCCATTTAACTTCTGCCCATGACCTCTGCCAACTAGTCACCGCATAATGTTACCGGTGACCTCTGCCCAGCCCCTCGACAGTAACTTATGCCCATCCCGCAGCCTCTCTATGCCCAGAAGGATAGGAATACGGTTAAAGGGTGTCTCTCACTCAACTCAGTCTCGATCTCATGTCACTCATCTCATGTCCTATCATTACGTCACTCAGCCTGGCCTCAAGGGATAAGAAAAGGGTTAAGCAAAGGGTTTACCAAAGGGTTGAGAAAAGGGAATTCACAGAAAGTATAGCGTCAGAGTCACTTAATCACATGTCACCCATCTCATGTCAATCATCTCATGTCACTCGTCTCATGTCTCGATCTCATGTCATTCATCTCATTTCTCCATCTCATGTAACTCATCACATGTCACTCATCTCATGTCTCATCACTACATCACTCATCTCATGTCTCATCAATACGTCGCTGATACTAAATTACTGCCTATATACTCTCGGGTGGCCACATTTAACTTCTGCCATGTTCTCTGCCCTCTAGTAAGCGCATAATATTGGCGGTGACCTCTGCCCACCCCCTCCCTAGTAACTTTTGCCCACCCCGCAGCGTCCCTCTGCCCAGAAGGATAGATATAGGGTTTCAGGGTGTCTCTCACTCATTTCAGTCTTGATCTCATCTCACTCATCTCATGTCTCATCATTACGTTACTCAGATTGGCCTAAAGGGATAAGAAAAGGGTTAAGCAAAGGGATTACCAAAGGGTTCAGAAAAGGGAGTTCACCAAAAGTTTAGGGTCAGAGTCAGTTAATCACATGTCACTCATCACATGTCACTCATTTCATGTGACTCTTCTCATGTCTTATCATTACGTCACTCATCTCATCTCACTCATCTCATTGGTCGATTTCATGTGACTTATCTGATGTATCGGTCTCATGTCACTCATCACATGTCACTCATTTCATGTCACTCATCTCATGTCTCATCATTACGTCACTCATCTCATGTCATTCATCTCATGCCTTGATCTCATGTCACTCATCTCATGTCTCGATCTCATGTCACACATCACATGTCACTCATCTCTTGTCACTCATCACATGTCACTTATCTCATGTCTCATCGCTAGGTCACTCATCTCATGTCTCATCATTATGTCATTGATAGTAAGTTACTGCCTATATACTCTCGGTTGGCCCCATTTAACTTCTGCCCATGACCTCTGCCAACTAGTCACCGCATAATGTTACCGGTGACCTCTGCCCAGCCCCTCGACAGTAACTTATGCCCATCCCGCAGCCTCTCTCTGCCCAGAAGGATAGGAATACGGTTTAAGGGTGTCTCTCACTCAACTCAGTCTCGATCTCATGTCACTCATCTCATGTCCTATCATTACGTCACTCAGCCTGGCCTCAAGGGATAAGAAAAGGGTTAAGCAAAGGGTTTACCAAAGGGTTGAGAAAAGGGAATTCACAGAAAGTATAGCGTCAGAGTCAGTTAATCACATGTCACTCATCACATGTCACTTATCTCATGTCACTCATCTCATGTCTCATCATTACGTCACTGATCTCATGTCACTGATCTCATGTCTCGATCTCATGTCACTCATCTCATCTCTCGATCTCGTGTCACTCATCACATGTCCCTCATCTCATGTCTCATCACTACCACACTCATCTCATGTCTCATCACTACGTCACTCATCTCATGTCTCATTATTACGTCACTGATACTAAGTTACTGTCTATATACTCTCCGGTGGCCACATTTAATTTCTCCTCATGACCTCTGCCCACTAGTCATCGCATAATATTACCAGTGACCTCTGCCCACCCCCTCCGCAGTAACTTATGCCCACCCCGCAGCGTACGTCTGCCCAGATGGATAGGAATAATGTTTAAGAGTGTCTCTCATTCATCTCAGTCTCGATCTCATATCACTCATCTTATGTTTCATCATTACGTTACTAAGCCTGGTCTCAAGGGATAAGAAAAGGGTTAAGCAAAGGGTTTACCAAAGGGTTCAGAAAAGGGAATTCACGGAAACGATAGGGTCAGAGCCAGTTAATCACATGTCACTAATTACATGTCACTCAGCTCATGTCACTCATCTCGTGTCTTATCATTACGTCACTCATCTCATGAGACTCATCTCATGTTTCGATGTCATGTCACTCATCTCATGTCTCGATCTCATGTAACTCATCACATGTCAACCATCTCATGTCTCGTCACTACGTCACTCATCTCATGTCTTATCATTACGTCACTCATCTCATCTCACTCATCTCATTTGTCGATTTCATGTGACTTATCTTATGTATCGGTCTCATGTCACTCATCTCATCTCACTGATCTCATGTCCTGATTCATGTTACTCATCTCATGTCTCGATCTCATGTCACTCATCACATGTCTCATCATTATGTCACTCATCTCATGTCACTCATCTCATTTCTCGATCTCATGTCACTCATCTCATTTCTCGATCTCGTGTCACTCATCACATGTAACTCATCTCATGTCTCATCACTATCTCACTCATGTCATGTCACTCATCTCATGTCTCATCATTACTTCACTCATTTCAAGTCACTCATCTCATGTCTCAATCTCATTTCAATCATCTAATGTCTCGATCTCATGTCACTCATTACATATCACTCATCTCATGTCTCATCACTACATCACAATTCTCATGTCTCATCATTACGTCACTGATACTAAGTTACTGCCTATATACTCTCGGATGGCCACATTTAACTTCTGCCAATAACCTCTGCCCGCTAGTCACCGCATATTATTACTGGGGACCTCTACCCAGCCCCTCCGCAGTAACTTATGCCAACCCCACAGCTTCCTTCTGCCCAGAAGGATTGGAAAAGTGTTTCAGGGTGTCTCTCACTCATCTTAGTATCGATCTCATATCATTAATCCTATATTTCATCATCACATCACTCAGCCTTGCCTCAAGGGATAAGAAAAGGGTTAAGCAAAGGGTTTACAAGAGGGTTCAGAAAAGGGATTCACAGAAAGTATAGGGTCAGAGACAGTTAATCTCATGTCACTCATCACATGTCTCATCATTACGTCACTCTTCTCATGTCTCATCATTACGTCAGTGATACTAAGTTACTGCCTATATACTCTCGGGCGGTCACATTTAACTTCAGCCAATGAAGTCTGCCTACTAGTCAGCGCATAATATTACCGGTGACTTCTGCCTAGCCCCTCCGCAGTAACTTATGCCCAGCCTGCAGCGTCCTTCTCCCAAAAGGATTGGAATAGGGTTTCAGGGTGTCTCTCACTCATCTCAGTCTCGATCTGATGTCACTCATCTTATGTTTCATCATAACATCACTCAGCCTGGCCTCAAGGGATAAGAAAAGGGTTAAGCAAAGGGTTTACAAAAGGGTTCAGAAAGGAAATTTCACAGAAAGTATAGGGTCAGAAACAGGTAATCACATGTCACTCATCTCATGTCTCATCACTACGTCACTCATCTCATGTCTCATCACTATGTCTTTCATCACACGTCTCATCATTACGTCAATGATACTAAGTTACTGCCTATATACTCTTAGGTGGCCACATTTAACTTCTGGCTATGACCTCTGCCCGCTAGTCAGCGCTTATTATTACCGGGGACCTCTGCCCACCCTCTCCACAGTAACTTATTCCCATCCTGCAGCGTCCTTCTGCCCAGAAGAATAGAAATAGGGTTTCAGGGTGTCTCTTACTCATCTCAGTCCCGATCTCATGTCACTCATCTCATGTTTCATCATAACGTCACTCAGCTTGGCCTCAAGCCATAAGAAAAGGGTTAAGCAAAGGGTTTACAAAAGGGTTCAGAAAGGTAATCCAGAGAAAGTATAAGGTCAGAGACGGTTAATCACATGTCACTCATCACATGTCACTCATCTCATGTCACTCATCTCATGTGTCAATCTCATGTCACTCTTTTCTTGTCTCGATCTCATGTCACTCATCACATGTCACTCATCTCATGTCTCATCACTACCTCACTCATCTCATGTCTCATCACTACGTCACTCATTACATGTCTCATCAATACGTCACTGATATTAAGTCACTGCCTATATACTCTAGGGTGGCCACATTTAACTTCTGCCCATGACCTCTGCCTACTAGTCACCGCATAATATTACTGGTGACCTCTGCCCACCCCTTCCGCAGTAACGTATGCCAATCCTGCAGCGTCCTTCTGCCCAGAAGGATAGGAATGGGTTTTCAGGGTGTCTCTTACTCATCTCAGTCTCGATCTCATGTCACTCATGTCATGTCTCATCATTACGTCACTGAGCCTGGCCTCAAAGGATAAGAAAGGAGCTAAGGAAAGGGTTTACCAAAGGGTTCGGAAAATGAATTCGCAGAAGGTATAGCTTCAGAGCCAGTTAATCACATGTCACTCATCACATGTCACTCATCTCATCTCACTCATCCCATGTCTCATCATTACGTCACTCATCTCATGTCACTCATCTCTTTTCTCGATTCATGTCACTCATCTCATGTCTAGATCTCATGTTACTCATCACATGTCACTCAACTCATGTCTCATCACTACCTCACTCATCACATGTCTCATCATTACGTCACTGATACTAAGTTACTGCCGATATACTCTTGGGTGGCCACATTTAACTTCTGGCCATGACCTCTGCCTGCTAGTCACCGCATATTATTACTGGGGACCTCTGCCCACCCCCTCCGCAGTAACTTATTCCCACCCCGCAGCGTCCTTCTCCCAGAAGAATAAGACAATAGGGTTTCAGGGTGTCTCTCACTCATCGCAATCTCAATCTCATGTCACTCATCTCATGTTTCATCATAACGTCACTCAGTCTGGCCTCAAGCGATAAGAAAAGGGTTAAGCAAATGGTTTACAAAAGGGTTCAGCAAGGGAATTTCACAGAAAGTATAGGGTCAGAGACAGTTAATCACATGTCACTCATCACATGTCTCATCATTACGTCACTCATCTCATGTCGCTCATCTCTTGTCTCGATTCATGTCACTCATCTAATGTCTCGATCTCATGTCACAGATCACATGTCACTCATCTCATGTTTCATCACTACCTCACTCATCTCATGTCTCATCACTACGTCACTCATCACATGTCTCATCATTACGTCACTGATACTAAGTTACTGCCTATATACTCTTGGGTGGCAATATTTAATTTCTGGCCATGACCTCTGCCCGCTTGTCACCGCATATTATTACTGGGGACCTCTGCCCACCCCCTCCGCAGTAACTTATTCCCACCCCGCAGCGTCCTTCTCCCAGAAGAATAAGACGATAAGGTTTCAGGGTGTCTCTCACTCATCGCAGTCTCGATCTCATGTCACTCATCTCATGTTTCATCAAAACTTCACTCAGCTTGGCCTCAAGCCATAAGAAAAGGGTTAAGCAAAAGGTTTACAAAAGGGTTCAGAATGGAAATTCACAGAAAGTATAGGGTCAGAGACAGTTTATCACGTGTCACTCATCACATGTCTCATCATTACGTCACTCATCTCATGTCTCATCATTACGTCACTGATACTAACTTACTGCCTATATTTGGGATGGCCACATTTAACTTCTGCCAATGACCTCTGCCCGCTAGTCACCGTATATTATTACTGGGGACTTCTGCCCAGCCCCTCCGCAGAAACATATGCCCACCCCGCAGCTTCCTTCGGCCTAGAAGCTTTGGAATAGTGTTTCAGGGTGTCTCTCACTCATCACAGTCTCGATCTCATGTCACTCATCTAATGTCTCATCATTCCGTCACTCAGCCTGGCCTCAAGGAATAAGAAAAGGGTTAAGCAGAGGGTTTACCAAAGGGTTCAGAAAAGGGAATTCACAGAAAGTATAGGGTCAGAGACCGTTAATCACTTGTCACTCATCACATGTCACTCATCATTACTTCACTCATCTCATGTCTCATCATTACGTCACTCATCTCATGTCACTCATCTCTTTTCTCGATCTCATGTCACTCATCACATGTCACTCATCTCATGTCTCATCACTACCTCACTCATCTTATGTCTCATCACTACCTCACTCATCACATGTCTCATCATTACGTCACTGATACTAAGTTACTGCCTATATACTCTTGGGTGGCCACATTTAACTTCTGCCCATGACCTCTGCCCACTAGTCAGTGCAAAATATTACCGGTGACCTCTGCCCATCCCCTCCGTAGTAACTTATGCCAACCCCGCAGCGTTCTTCTGCCCAGAAGGAAAGGAATAGGGTTTCATGGTGTCTTTTACTTATTTCAGACTCGATCTCATGTCACTCATCTCATGTCTCATCATTACGTCACTGACCCTGGCCTCAAGGGATAAGAAAAGAGTTAAGCAAAGGGTTTACCAAAGGGTTCAGAAAAGGGAATTCACATAAAGTATAGGGTCAGAGTCAGTTAATCACATGTCACTCATTACATGTCATTCATCTCATGTCACTCATCTCATGTCTCATCATTACTTCACTCCTCTCATGTCACCCATCTCATGTCTCAATTTCATTTCACTCATCTCATGTCTTGATCTCATGTCACTCATCACATGTCACTCATCTCATGTCTCATCATTATGTCACTGATACTAAGTTGCTGCCTATATGCTCTCGGGTGGCCACATTTAACTTCAGCCAATGACGTCTGCCTACTATTCAGCGCATAATATTACCGGTGACCTCTGCCCAGCCCCTCCGCAGTAACTTATGCCCTCCCCGCAGCGTCCTTCTGCCCAAAAGGATTGGAATAGTGTTTCAGGGTGTCTCTCACTCATCTCAGTCTCGATCTCATGTCACTCATCTCATGTCTCATCATTACGTGACTCAGCCTGGCCTCAAGGGATAAGAAAAGGGTTGAGCAAAGGGTAGACCAAAGGGTTCAGAAAAGGGAATTCACAGAAAGTATAGGGTCAGAGTCAGTTAATCATATGTCACTCATTACATGTCACTCATCTCATGTCATTCATCACATGTCTCATCATTACGTCACTGATACTAAGTTACTGCCTATATACTCTTGGGTGGCCACATTTAACTTCTGCCCATGACCTTTGCCCACTAGTCACCGCAAAATATTACCGGTGACCTCTGCCCATCCCCTCTGAGTGACTTATGCCAACCCCGCAGCGTTCTTCTGCCCAGAAGGAAAGGAATAGGGTTTCATGGTATCTCTTACTCATTTCTCACTCGATCTCATGTCACTCATCTCATGTCGCATCATTACGTCACTGTGCCTGGCCTCAAAGGGATAAGAAAAGAGTTAAGCAAAGGGTTTACCAAAGGGTTCAGAAAAGGGAATTAACAGAAAGTATAGGGTCAGAGTCAGTTAGTCACATGTCACTCATCACATGTCACTCATCTCATGTCATTCATCACATGTCTCATCATTACGTCATTGATACTAAGTTAATGCCTATATACTCTTGGATGGCCACATTTAACCTCTGGCCATGACCTCTGTCCGCTGGTCACCGCATATTTTTGCTGGGGACCTCTGCCCTACCCTTCCCAAGTAACTTATGCCCACCCCGCAGCGTCCTTCTGCCCAGAAGAATAAGAGAATAGGGTTTCAGGGTGTCTCTCACTCATCTCAGTCTCGATCTCATGTCACTCATCTGATGTTTCATCATAACGTCATTCAGCCTGGCCTCAAGGGATAAGAAAAGGGTTAAGCAAAGGGTTTACAAAAGGGTTGAGAAAGGGAATTCACAGAAAGTATAGGGTCGGAGACTTTTAATCACATGTCACTCATCACATGTCACTCATCTCATGTCACTCATCTCATGTCTCATCATTACGTCACTCATCTCATCTCACTCATCTCGTGTCTCAATCTCATGTCACTCATTTCATGTCTCGATCTCATGTCACTCATCACATGTCACTCACCTCATGTCTCATCACTACGTCACTCATCTCTTGTATTATCACTACGTCACTCATCTCATGTCTCATCATTACGTCACTGATACTAAGTTACTGCCTATATACTCTAGGGTGGCCCCATTAGGCAGTAACATAGAAACAGGGACGTAATAATGAGACATGAGATGAGTGACGTAGTGATGAGACATGTGATGAGTGACATGAGATTAACTGTCTCTGACCCTATACTTTCTGTGAATCCCTTTTCTGAACCCTCTTGTAAACCCTTTGCTTAACCCTTTTCTTATCCCTTGAGGCCAGGCTGAGTGATGTGATGATGAAATATAGGATTAATGACATGAGATCGATACTAAGATGAGTGAGAGACACCCTGAAACACTTTTCCAATCCTTCTGGGCAGAAGGAAGCTGTGGGGTTGGCATAAGTTACTGCGGAGGGGCTGGGTAGAGGTCCCCAGTAATAATATGCGGTGACTAGCGGGCAGAGGTTATTGGCAGAAGTTAAATGTGGCCATCCGAGAGTATATAGGCAGTAACTTAGTATCAGTGACGTAATGATGAGACATGAGAAGAGTGACGTAGTGATGAGACATGAGATAAGTGACATATGATGAGTGACACGTGATTAACTGACTCTTACCCTATACTTTCTGTGAATTCCCTTTTCTGAACCATTTGGTAAACCCTTTGCTTGACCCTTTTCTTATCCCTTGAGGCCAGGCTGAGTGACGTAATGCTGAGACATGAGATGAGTGGCATGAGATCGAGACATGAGATGAGTGACGTGAGATCAAGACATGAGATGAGTGGCATGAGATGAGTGACGTAATGATGAAACATGAGCTCAGTGACATGAGATGAGTTACATGTGATGAAACATGTGATTAACTGACTCTGACCCTATACTTTCTGTGAATTCCCTTTTCTGAACCCTTTGGTAAACCCTTTGCTTCACCCTTCTCTTATCCATTGAGGCCAGGCTGAGTGACGTAATGATGAGACATGAGATGAGTGACATGTGATGAGTGACACGTGATTAACTGACTCTGACCCTACACTTTCTGTGAATTCCCTTTTCTGAACCCTTTTGTAAACCCTTTGCTTAACCCTTTTCTTATCCCTGGAGGCCAGGCTGAGTGACTTAATGCTGAGACATGAGATGAGTGGCATGAGATCGAGACATGAGATGAGTGACATGAGATCGAGACATGAGATGAGTGACATGAGATGAGTGACGTAATGATGAAACATGAGCTCAGTGACATGAGATGAGTTACATGTGATGAAACATGTGATTAACTGACTCTGACCCTATACTTTCTGTGAATTCCCTTTTCTGAACCCTTTGGTAAACCCTTTGCTTAACCCTATTCTTATCCATTGAGGCCAGGCTGAGTGACGTAATGATGAGACATGAGATTAGTGACATGAGATCGAGACTGAGATGAGTGAGAGACAGCCTGAAACCCTATTGCCATCCTTCTGGGCAGAAGGACGCTGCAGGGTGGGCATTAATTACTGCGAAGGAAGTGGGCAGAGGTTATCGGTAATATTATGCGGTAACCAGTGGGCAGAACTCATGGGCTGACGCTAAATGTGGCCACCCGAGAGTATATAGGCAGTAACTTAGTATCACTGACGTAATGATGAGACATGAGATGAGTGACGTAGTGATGAGACATGAGATAAGTGACGTAGTGATGATAGATGAGATGAGTGACATGTGATGAGTGACATGAGATCGAGACATGAATTGAGTGACATGAGATCGAGACATGAGATGAGTGACATGAGATGAATGACATGTGACGAGTGACATGTGATTAACTGACTCTGACCCTATACTTTCTGTGAATTCCCTTTTCTGATCCCTTTGGTAAACCCTTTGCTTAACCATTTTCTAATCCCTTGAGGCCAGGCTGAGTGACGTAATGCTGAGAAATGTGATGAGTGACATGAGATCGAGACATGAGATGAGTGACATGAGATCGAGACATGAGATGAGTGACATGAGATCGAGACATGAGATGAGTGACATGAGATGAGTGACGAAATGATGAGACATGAGCTCAGTGACATGAGATGAGTTACATGTGATGAAACATGTGAGTAACTGACTCTGACCCTATACTTTCTGTGAATTCCCTTTTCTGAACCCTTTGGTAAACCCTTTGCTTAACCCTTTTCTTATCCCTTGAGGTCAGGCTGAGTGACATAATGATGAGACATGAGATAAGTGACATGAGATCGAGACTGAGATGAGTGAGAGACAGCCTCAAACCCTATTCCTATCCTTCTGAGCAGAGGGACGCTGCGGGGTGGGCATAAGTTACTGCGGAGGGGGCGGGGTACTGCGGAGGGGATGGGCAGAGGTCAACGGTAATATCATGCGGTGACTAGAGGGCAGAGGAAATGGGTAGAAGTTAAATATGGCCACCCGAGAGTATATAGGCGTAATGATGAGACATGAGATGAGTGACTTAGTGATGAGACATGAGATGATTGACGTAGTGATGATAGATGAGATGAGTGACATGTGATGAGATTGACATGAGATCGAGAAATGAAATGAGTGACATGAGATCGAGACTGAGATGAGTGAGAGACACCCTGAAACACTATTCCTATCCTTCTGGGCAGAAGGACACTGCGGGTTGGGCTTAAGTTACTGCGAAGAAAGTGGGCAGAAGTCACCGGTAAAATTATGCGATAACTAATGGGCAGAAGTCATGGGCAAAAGTTCAATGTGGCCACCTGAGAGTATATAGGCAGTAACTTAGTATCATTGACGTAATGTTGAGACATGAGATTAGTGAGGTAGTGATGAGACATAAGATGAGTTACATATGATGAGTGACATGAGATCGAGACATGAGATGAATGACATGAGATCGAGACATGAGATGAGTGAAATGAGATGAGTGACGTAATGATAAGACATGAGATAAGTGACATGTGATGAGTGACACGTGATTAACTGACTCTTACTCTATACTTTCTGTGAATTCCCTTTTCTGAACCATTTGGTAAACCCTTTGCTTGACCCTTTTCTTATCCCTTGAGGCCAGGCTGAGTGACTTAATGCTGAGACATGAGATGAGTGGCATGAGATCGAGACATGAGATGAGTGACGTAATGATGAAACATGAGCTCAGTGACATGAGATGAGTTACATGTGATGAAACATGTGATTAACTGTCTCTGACCCTATACTTTCTGTGAATTCCCTTTTCTGAACCCTTTGGTAAACCCTTTGCTTAACCCTATTCTTATCCTTTGAGGCCAGGCTGAGTGACGTAATGATGAGACATGAGATAAGGGACATGAGATCGAGACTGAGATGAGTGAGAGACAGCCTGAAACCCTATTGCCATCCTTCTGGGCAGAAGGACGCTGCAGGGTGGGCATTAGTTACTGCGAAGGAAGTGGGCAGAGGTCATCGGTAATATTATGCGGTAACCAGTGGGCAGAACTCATGGGCTGACGTTCAATGTGGCCACCCGAGAGTATATAGGCAGTAACTTAGTATCACTGACGTAATGATGAGACATGAGATGAGTGACGTAGTGATGAGACATGAGATAAGTGACGTAGTGATGATAGATGAGATGAGTGACATGTGATGAGTGACATGAGATCGAGAAATGAATTGAGTGACATGAGATCGAGACATGAGATGAGTGACATGAGATGAATGACATGTGACGAGTGACATGTGATTAACTGACTCTGACCCTATACTTTCTGTGAATTCCCTTTTCTGATCCCTTTGGTAAACCCTTTGCTTAACCATTTTCTAATCCCTTGAGGCCAGGCTGAGTGACGTAATGCTGAGAAATGTGATGAGTGACATGAGATCGAGACATGAGATGAGTGACATGAGATCGAGACATGAAATGAGTGACATGAGATCGAGACATGAGATGAGTGACATGAGATGAGTAACGTAATGATGAGACATGAGCTGAGTGACATGAGATTAGTTACATGTGATGAAACATGTGATTAATTGACTCTCACCCTATACTTTCTGTGAATTCCCTTTTCTGATCCCTTTGGTAATCCCTTTGCTTAACCATTTTCTTATCCCTTGAGGCCAGGCTGAGTGACGTAATGCTGAGACATATGATGAGTGACAGGAGATCGAGACTGAGATGTGTGAGAGACACTCTGAAACCCTATTCCTATCCTTCTGGGCAGAAGGACGCTGCGGGACTGGCATAAGTTACTGCGAAGGGGGTGGGCAGTAGTCACTGGTAAAATTATGCGGTAACTAGTGGGCAGAAGTCATGGGCAGAAGTTCAATGTGGCCACCCGAGAGTATATAGGCAGTAACTTAGTATCAGTGACGTAATGATGAGACATGAGATGAGTGACGTAGTGATGAGACATGAGATGAGTGACGTTGTGATGATAGTTGATTTGAGAGACATGTGATGAGTGACATGAGATCGATACATGAGATGAGTGACATGAGATCGAGAAATGAGATGAGTGACATGAGACGAGTGACGTAATGATGAGACATGCAATGAGTGACATGGGATGAGTGACATGTGATGAGTGACATGTGATTAACTGTCTCTAACCTTATACTTTCTGTGAATTCCCTTTTGTGAACCCTTTGGTAAACCCTTTTAGTAACCCTTTTCTTATCCCTTGATGCCAGGCTGAGTGACGTAATGATGAGACATGAGATGAGTGACATGACATCGAGATTGAGGTGAGTGACAGACACCCAAAAACCCTATTCCTAGCCTTCATGGCAGTAGGACGCTGCAGGGTGGGCATAAGGTACTGCTGAGGGGGTGGGCAGAGGTCACCGGTAATATTATGCGGTGACTAGAGTTCAGAGGTTTTGGGCAGAAGTGAAATGTGGCCACCCGAGAGTATTGAGGCAGTAACTTAATATCAGTGACATAATGATGATACATGAGATGAGTAACTTAGTGATGAGACTTGAGATGAATGACATGTGATGAGTGACATGAGATGGAGACATGAGATGAGTGACATGAGATGAGTGACGTAATGATGAGACATAAGCTGAGTGACATGAGATGAGTTACATGTGATGAAACATGTGATTAACTGACTCTGACCCTATACTTTCTGTGAATTCCCTTTTCTGAACCCTTTGGTAAACCCTTTGCTTAACCCTTTTCTTATCCCTTGAGGCCAGGCTGAGTGACGTAATGCTGAGACATGAGATGAGTGGCATGAGATCGAGACATGAGATGAGTGACATGAGATCGAGACATGATATGAGTGACATGAGATCGAGACAAGAGATGAGTGACATGAGATGAGTGACGTAATGATGAGACATGAGCTCAATGACATGAGATGAGTTACATGTGATGAAACATGTCATTAACTGACTCTGACCCTATACTTTCTGTGAATTCCCTTTTCTGAACCCTTTGGTAAACCCTTTGCTTAACCCTTTTCTTATCCCTTGAGGTCAGGCTGAGTGACGTAATGATGAGACATGAGATAAGTGACATGAGATCGAGACTGAGATGAGTGAGAGACAGCCTCAAACCCTATTCCTATCCTTCTGAGCAGAAGGACGCTGCGGGGTGGGCATAAGTTACTGCGGAGGGGGTGGGCAGAGGTCAACGGTAATATCATGCAGTGACTAGAGGGCAGAGGAAATGGGTAGAAGTTAAATATGGCCACCCGAGAGTATATAGGCGTAATGATGAGACATGAGATGAGTGACTTAGTGATGAGACATGAGATGATTGACATAGTGATGATAAATGAGATGAGTGACATGTGATGAGATTGACATGAGATCGAGAAATGAAATGAGTGACATGAGATCGAGACTGAGATGAGTGAGAGACACCCTGAAACACTATTCCTATCCTTCTGGGCAGAAGGACACTGCGGGTTGGGCTTAAGTTACTGCGAAGAAAGTGGGCAGAAGTCACCGGTAAAATTATGCGATAACTAATGGGCAGAAGTCATGGGCAAAAGTTCAATGTGGCCACCTGAGAGTATATAGGCAGTAACTTAGTATCATTGACGTAATGTTGAGATATGAGATTAGTGACGTAGTGATGAGACTTGAGATGAGTGACGTAGTGATGATAGTTGAGATGAGTGACATGTGATGAGTGACATGAGATCGATACATGAAATG
The DNA here is from genome assembly GCA_964019065.1 of Catostylus mosaicus. NCBI lineage: Eukaryota > Metazoa > Cnidaria > Scyphozoa > Rhizostomeae > Catostylidae > Catostylus > Catostylus mosaicus. Next base: position 5,136,520 of record OZ025184.1, on the reverse strand, counting down.
AGTGACATGAGATCGAGACATGAGATAAGTGACATGAGATGAGTGACATGAGATTGACAAAAGAGATGAGTGACATGGGAAGAGTGACATGAGATGAGTGACGTAGTAATGAGACATGAGATGAATGACATGCGATGAGTGACATGAGATCGAGACATGACATGAGTGACATGATAAGAGTGACGTAATGATGAGACATGAGCTGAGTGACATAAGATGAGTTACATGTGATGAAACATGTGATTAATTGACTCTCACCCTATACTTTCTGTGAATTCCCTTTTCTGATCTCTTTGGTAAACCCTTTGAATAATCCTTTTCTTATCTCTTGAGGCCAGGCTGAGTGATGTAATGATGAGACATGAGATGAGTGACATGAGATCGAGACTGAGATGAGTGAGAGACAGCCTGAAACCCTATTCCAATCCTTTTGGGCAGAAGGACGCTGCGGGATGGGCATAAGTTACTGCGAAGGGGTTGGGCAGTAGTCACTGGTAAAATTATGCGGTAACTAGTGGGCAGAAGTCATTGGCAGAAGTTCAATGTGGCCACCCGAGAGTATATAGGCAGTAACTTAGTATCAGTGACGTAATGATGAGACATGAGATGAGTGACATAGTGATGAGACATGAGATGAGTGACGTAGTGATGATAGTTGATTTGAGAGACATGTGATGAGTGACATGAGATCGATACATGAGATGAGTGACATGAGATCGAGAAATGAGATGAGTGACATGAGACGAGTGACGTAATGATGAGACATGCAATGAGTGACATGGGATGAGTGACATGTGATGAGTGACATGTGATTAACTGTCTCTAACCTTATACTTTCTGTGAATTCCCTTTTGTGAACCCTCTTCTTATCCCTTTATGCCAGGCTGAGTGACGTAATGATGAGACATGAGATGAGTGACATGACATCGAGATTGAGGTGAGTGACAGACACCCAAAAACCCTATTCCTAGCCTTCATGGCAGTAGGACGCTGCAGGGTGGGCATAAGGTACTGCTGAGGGGGTGGGCAGAGGTCACCGGTAATATTATGCGGTGACTAGAGTTCAGAGGTTTTGGGCAGAAGTGAAATGTGCCCCCCGAGAGTATTTAGGCAGTAACTTAATATCAGTGACATAATGATGATACATGAGATGAGTGACTTGGTGATGAGACTTGAGATGAATGACATTTGACGAGTGACATGAGATCGAGACATGAGATGAGTGACATGAGATGAGTGACGTAATGATGAGACATGAGCTGAGTGACATGAGATGAGTTACATGTGATGAAACATGTGATTAACTGACTCTGACCCTATACTTTCTGTGAATTCCCTTTTCTGAACCCTTTGGTAAACCCTTTGCTTAACCCTTTTCTTATCCCTTGAGGCCAGGCTGAGTGACGTAATGCTGAGACATGAGATGAGTGGCATGAGATCGAGACATGAGATGAGTGACATGAGATCGAGACATGACATGATTGACATGAGATCGAGACATGAGATGAGTGACATGAGATGAGTGACGTAATGATGAGACATGAGCTCAATGACATGAGATGAGTTACATGTGATGAAACATGTCATTAACTGACTCTGACCCTATACTTTCTGTGAATTCCCTTTTCTGAACCCTTTGGTAAACCCCTTGCTTAACCTTTTGTTATCTCTTGAGGTCAGGCTGAGTGACGTAATGATGAGACATGAGATAAGTGACATGAGATCGAGACTGAGATGAGTGAGAGACAGCCTCAAACCCTATTCCTATCCTTCTGAGCAGAAGGACGCTGCGGGGTGGGCATAAGTTACTGCGGAGGGGGTGGGCAGAGGTCAACGGTAATATCCTGCGGTGACTAGAGGGCAGAGGAAATGGGTAGAAGTTAAATATGGCCACCCGAGAGTATATAGGCGTAATGATGAGACATGAGATGAGTGACTTAGTGATGAGACATGAGATGAGTGACGTAGTGATGATAGATGAGATGAGTGACATGTGATGAGATTGACATGAGATCGAGAAATGAATTGAGTGACATGAGATCGAGACTGAGATGAGTGAGAGACACCCTGAAACCCTATTCCTATCCTTCCGGGCAGAAGGACACTGCGGGTTGGGCTTAGGTTACTGCGAAGGGGTTGGGCAGTAGTCACTGGTAAAATTATGCGGTAACTAGTGGGCAGAAGTCATTGGCAGAAGTTCAATGTGGCCACCCGAGAGTATATAGGCAGTAACTTAGTATCAGTGACGTAATGATGAGACATGAGATGAGTGACATAGTGATGAGACATGAGATGAGTGACGTAGTGATGATAGTTGATTTGAGAGACATGTGATGAGTGACATGAGATCGATACATGAGATGAGTGACATGAGATCGAGAAATGAGATGAGTGACATGAGACGAGTGACGTAATGATGAGACATGCAATGAGTGACATGGGATGAGTGACATGTGATGAGTGACATGTGATTAACTGTCTCTAACCTTATACTTTCTGTGAATTCCCTTTTGTGAACCCTCTTCTTATCCCTTTATGCCAGGCTGAGTGACGTAATGATGAGACATGAGATGAGTGACATGACATCGAGATTGAGGTGAGTGACAGACACCCAAAAACCCTATTCCTAGCCTTCATGGCAGTAGGACGCTGCAGGGTGGGCATAAGGTACTGCTGAGGGGGTGGGCAGAGGTCACCGGTAATATTATGCGGTGACTAGAGTTCAGAGGTTTTGGGCAGAAGTGAAATGTGCCCCCCGAGAGTATTTAGGCAGTAACTTAATATCAGTGACATAATGATGATACATGAGATGAGTGACTTGGTGATGAGACTTGAGATGAATGACATTTGACGAGTGACATGAGATCGAGACATGAGATGAGTGACATGAGATGAGTGACGTAATGATGAGACATGAGCTGAGTGACATGAGATGAGTTACATGTGATGAAACATGTGATTAACTGACTCTGACCCTATACTTTCTGTGAATTCCCTTTTCTGAACCCTTTGGTAAACCCTTTGCTTAACCCTTTTCTTATCCCTTGAGGCCAGGCTGAGTGACGTAATGCTGAGACATGAGATGAGTGGCATGAGATCGAGACATGAGATGAGTGACATGAGATCGAGACATGACATGATTGACATGAGATCGAGACATGAGATGAGTGACATGAGATGAGTGACGAAATGATGAGACATGAGCTCAGTGACATGAGATGAGTTACATGTAATGAATTATTTGAGTAACTGACTCTGACCCTATACTTTCTGTGAATTACCTTTTCTGAACCCTTTGTTAAACCCTTTGCTTAACCCTTTTCTTATCCGTTGAGGCCAGGCTGAGTGACGTAATGCTGAGACATGAGATGAGTGGCATGAGATCGAGACATGAGATGAGTGACATGAGATCGAGACATGATATGAGTGACATGAGATCGAGACAAGAGATGAGTGACATGAGATGAGTGACGTAATGATGAGACATGAGCTCAATGACATGAGATGAGTTACATGTGATGAAACATGTCATTAACTGACTCTGACCCTATACTTTCTGTGAATTCCCTTTTCTGAACCCTTTGGTAAACCCCTTGCTTAACCTTTTGTTATCTCTTGAGGTCAGGCTGAGTGACGTAATGATGAGACATGAGATAAGTGACATGAGATCGAGACTGAGATGAGTGAGAGACAGCCTCAAACCCTATTCCTATCCTTCTGAGCAGAAGGACGCTGCGGGGTGGGCATAAGTTACTGCGGAGGGGGTGGGCAGAGGTCAACGGTAATATCCTGCGGTGACTAGAGGGCAGAGGAAATGGATAGAAGTTAAATATGGCCACCCGAGAGTATATAGGCGTAATGATGAGACATGAGATGAGTGACTTAGTGATGAGACATGAGATGAGTGACGTAGTGATGATAGATGAGATGAGTGACATGTGATGAGATTGACATGAGATCGAGAAATGAATTGAGTGACATGAGATCGAGACTGAGATGAGTGAGAGACACCCTGAAACCCTATTCCTATCCTTCCGGGCAGAAGGACACTGCGGGTTGGGCTTAGGTTACTGCGAAGAAAGTGGGCAGAAGTCACCGGTAAAATTATGCGATAACTAATGGGCAGAAGTCATGGGCAAAAGTTCAATGTGGCCACCTGAGAGTATATAGGCAGTAACTTAGTATCATTGACGTGATGTTGAGACATGAGATTAGTGACGTAGTGATGAGACTTGAGATGAGTGACGTAGTGATGATAGTTGAGATGAGTGACATGTGATGAGTGACATGAGATCGATACATGAAATGAGTGACATGAGATCGAGACATGAGATAAGTGACATGAGATGAGTGACATGAGATTGACAAAAGAGATGAGTGACATGGGAAGAGTGACATGAGATGAGTGACGTAGTAATGAGACATGAGATGAATGACAAGCGATGAGTGACATGAGATCGAGACATGACAAGAGTGACATGATAAGAGTGACGTAATGATGAGACATGAGCTGAGTGACATAAGATGAGTTACATGTGATGAAACATGTGATTAACTGACTCTGACCCTATACTTTCTGTGAATTCCATTTTCTGAATCCTTTGGTAAACCCTTTGAATAATCCTTTTCTTATCCCTTCAGGCCAGGCTGAGTGATGTAATGATGAGACATGAGATGAGTGACATGAGATCGAGACTGAGATGATTGAGAGACACCCTGAAACCCTATTCCTATCCTTTTGGGCAGAAGGACACTGCGGGTTGGGCTTAAGTTACTGCGAAGAAAGTGGGAAGAAGTCACCGGTAAAATTATGCGATAACTAATGGGCAGAAGTCATGGGCAAAAGTTCAATGTGTCCACCTGAGAGTATATAGGCAGTAACTTAGTATCATTGACGTAATGTTGAGACATGAGATTAGTGACGTAGTGATGAGACATGGGATGAGTGACGTAGTGATGATAGTTGAGATGAGTGACATGTGATGAGTGACATGAGATCGATACATGAAATGAGTGACATGAGATCGAGACATGACATAAGTGACATGAGATGAGTGACGTAATGATGAGACATGAGATGAGTGACTTAGTGATGAGACATGAGATAAATGACGTAGTGATGTAAGACATTATATCGAGACATGAGATGAGTGACATGAGATTGACAAAAGAGATGAGTGACATGGGAAGAGTGACATGAGATGAGTGACGTAGTAATGAGACATGAGATGAATGACATGCGATGAGTGACATGAGATCGAGACATGACATGAGTGACATGCGATGAGTGACATGAGATCGAGACATGACATGAGTGACATGATATGAGTGACGTAATGATGAGACATGAGCTGAGTGACATAAGATGAGTTACATGTGATGAAACATGTGATTAACTGACTCTGACCCTATACTTTCTGTGAATTCCATTTTCTGAATCCTTTGGTAAACCCTTTGAATAATCCTTTTCTTATCCCTTGAGGCCAGGCTGAGTGATGTAATGATGAGACATGAGATGAGTGACATGAGATCGAGACTGACATGAGTGAGAGACAGCCTGAAACCCTATTCCAATCCTTCTGGGCAGAAGGACGCTGCGGGATGGGCATTAGTTACTGCGGAGGGGGTGGGCAGAGCTCAACGGTAATATCATGCGGTGACTAGAGGGCAGAGGTAATGGGTAGAAGTTAAGTGTGGCCACCCGAGAGTATAGAGGCATTAACTTAGTATCAATGACGTAATGATGAAACATGAGATGAGTGACTTAGTGATGAGACATGAGATGAGTGACGTAGTGATGATAGATGAGATGAGTGACATGTGATGAGATTGACATGAGATCGAGAAATGAAATGAGTGACATGAGATCGAGACTGAGATGATTGAGAGACACCCTGAAACCCTATTCCTATCCTTCTGGGCAGAAGGACACTGCGGGTTGGGCTTAAGTTACTGCGAAGAAAGTGGGCAGAAGTCACTGGTAAAATTATGCGATAACTAATGGGCAGAAGTCATGGGCAAAAGTTCAATGTGGCCACCTGAGAGTATATAGGCAGTAACTTAGTATCATTGACGTAATGTTGAGACATGAGATTAGTGACGTAGTGATGAGACATGGGATGAGTGACGTAGTGATGATAGTTGAGATGAGTGACATGTGATGAGTGACATGAGATCGATACATGAAATGAGTGACATGAGATCGAGACATGAGCTAAGGGACATGAGATGAGTGACGTAATGATGAGACATGAGATGAGTGACTTAGTGATGAGACATGAGATGAATGACGTAGTGATGTAAGACATTATATCGAGACATGAGATGAGTGACATGAGATTGACAAAAGAGATGAGTGACATGGGAAGAGTGACATGAGATGAGTGACGTAGTAATGAGACATGAGATGAATGACATGAGATCGAGAGTGAGGTGATTGAGAGACACCCTGAAACCCTATTCCTAGCCCTCTGGGCAGGAGGACGCTGCAGGGTGGGCATATATTATTGCTGAGGAGGTGGGCAGAGGTCACCGGTAATATTACACGGTGACTAGAATGCAGAGGTATTGGGCAGAGGTGAAATGTGGCCACTCGAGAGTATATAGGCAGAAACTTATTATCAGTGACATAATGATGATACATGAGATGAGTGACTTAGTGTTGAGAAATGAGATGAATGATGTAGTGATGAGTGACATTTGATCGAGACATGAGATGAGTGACATGAGATTGACAAAAGAGATAATTGACATGGTAAGAGTGACATGAGATGAGTGACGTAGTGATGAGACATGAGATGAATGACATGTGATGAGTGACATGAGATCAAGACATGAGATGTGTGACATGAGATGAGTGACGTAATGATGAGACATGAGCTGAGTGACATAAGATGAGTTACATGTGATGAAACATGTGATTAACTGACTCTGACCCTATACTTTCTGTGAATTCCTTTTTCTGAACCCTTTGGTAAACCCTTTGCTTAACCCTTTTCTTATCGTTTAAGGCCAGGCTGAGTGACGTAATGATGAGACATGAGATGAGTGACATGAGATCGAGACTGAGATGAGTGAGAGACAGCCTGAAACCCTTTTCCTATCCTTCTGGGCAGAAGGACGCTGCGGGCTGGGCATAAGTTACTGCAAAGAAAGTGGGCAGAGGTCACCGGTAATATTATGCGGTAACTAGTGGCCAGAACTCATGGGCAGAAGTTTAATGTGGCCACTCGAGAGTATATAGGCAGTAACTTAGTATCAGTGACGTAATGATGAGACATGAGATGAGTGACATAGTGATGAGAAATGAGATAAGTGACCTAGTGATGATAGATGAGATGAGTGACATGCGATGAGTGACATCAGATCGAGACATGAAATGAGTGACATGAGATCGAGACATGAGATGAGTGACATGTGATGTGTGACATGAGAGCGAGACATGAAATGAGTGACATGAGATCAAGACATGAGATGAGTGACATGAGATGGAGACATGAGATGAGTGACATGAGATCGAGAAATGAGATGAGTGACATGAGATGATTGACGTAATGATGAAAAAGGAGATGAGTGACATGAGATGAATGACTTGTGATGAGTGACATGTGATTAACTGACTCTGACCCTATTCTTTCTGTGAATTCCTTTTTCTGAACCCTTTGGTAAACCTTTGCTTAACCCTTTTTCTTATCCTTTAAGGCCAGGCTGAGTGACGTAATGATGAGACATGAGATGAGTGACATGAGATCGAGACTGAGATGAGTGAGAGACAGCCTGAAACCCTATTCTTATCTTTCTGGGCAGGAGGACGCTGCAGGGTGGGCATAAGTTACTACTGAGGGGATGGGCAGAGGTCACCGGTAATATTATGCGGTGACTAGAGTGCAGAGGTTTTGAGCAGAAGTGAAATGTGGCCACCCGAGAGTATTTAGGCAGTAACTTAGTATCAATGACGTAGTTATGAGACATGAGATGAGTGACTTAGTGATGAGACATGAGATGGATGACATGTGATTAGTGACATGAGATCGAGACATTAGATAAGTGACATGAGATGAGTGACGTAATGATGAGAGATGCGATGAGTGACATGAGATGAGTGACATGTGATGAGTGACATGTGATTAACTGACTCTGACCCTATACTTTCTGTGAATTCCCTTTTGTGAACCCTTTGGTAAACCCTTTTACTAACACTTTTCTTATCCCTTGAGGCCAGGCTGTGTGACGTAATGATGAGACATGAGATAAGTGACATGAGATCGAGAGTGAGGTGATTGAGAGACACCCTGAAACCCTATTCCTAGCCCTCTGGGCAGGAGGACGCTACAGGGTGGGCATATATTATTGCTGAGGAGGTGGTCAGAGGTCACCGGTAATATTACACGGTGACTAGAATGCAGAGGTATTGGGCAGAGGTGAAATGTGGCCACTCGAGAGTATATAGGCAGAAACTTATTATCAGTGACATAATGATGATACATGAGATGAGTGACTTAGTGTTGAGAAATGAGATGAATAATGTAGTGATGAGTGACATTTGATCGAGACATGAGATGAGTGACATGAGATTGACAAAAGAGATGAGTGACATGGTAAGAGTGACATGAGATGAGTGACGTAGTGATGAGACATGAGATGAATGACATGTGATGAGTGACATGAGATCAAGACATGAGATGTGTGACATGAGATGAGTGACGTAATGATGAGACATGAGCTGAGTGACATAAGATGAGTTACATGTGATGAAACATGTGATTAACTGACTCTGACCCTATACTTTCTGTGAATTCCTTTTTCTGAACCCTTTGGTAAACCCTTTGCTTAACCCTTTTCTTATCCCTTGAGGCCAGGCTGAGTGATGTAATGATGAGACATGAGATGAGTGACATGAGATCGAGACTGAGATGAGTGAGAGACAGCCTGAAACCCTATTCCTATCCTTCTGGGCAGAAGGACGCTGCGGGGTGGGCATAAGTTACTGCGAAGAAAGTGGGCAGTGGTCACCAGTAATATTATGCGGTAACTAGTGGCCAGAACTCATGGGCAGAAGTTTAATGTGGCCACTCGAGAGTATATAGGCAGTAACTTAGTATCAGTGATGTAATGATGAGACATGAGATGAGTGACGTAGTGATGAGAAATGAGATAAGTGACGTAGTGATGATAGATGAGATGAGTGACATGCGATGAGTGACATGAGATCGAGACATGAAATAAGTGACATGAGATCGAGACATGAGATGAGTGACATGTGATGAGTGACATGAGATCGAGACATGAGATGAGTGACGTGAGATCGAGAAATGAGATGAGTGACATGTGATGAGTGACGTAATGATGAGACACAAGATGAGTGACATGAGATGAATGACTTGTGATGAGTGACATGTGATTAACTGACTCTGACCCTATACTTTCTGTGAATTCCCTTTTCTGAACCCTTTGGTAAACCCTTTGCTTAACCCTTTTCTTATCCCTAGAGGCCAGGCTGAGTGATGTAATGCTGAGAAATGAGATGAGTGGCATGAGATCGAGACATGAGATGAGTGACATGAGATCGAGAAATGAGATGAGTGACATGTGATGTGTGACATGAGAGCGAGACATGAAATGAGTGACATGAGATCAAGACATGAGATGAGTGACATGAGATCGAGACATGAGATGAGTGACATGAGATCGAGAAATGGGATGAGTGACATGAGATGAGTGAGGTAATGATGAAAAAGGAGATGAGTGACATGAGATGAATGACTTGTGATGAGTGACATGTGATTAACTGACTCTGACCCTATTCTTTCTGTGAATTCCTTTTTCTGAACCCTTTGGTAAACCCTTTGCTTAACCCTTTTCTTATCGTTTAAGGCCAGGCTGAGTGACGTAATGATGAGACATGAGATGAGTGACATGAGATCGAGACTGAGATGAGTGAGAGACAGCCTGAAACCCTATTCTTATCCTTCTGGGCAGGAGGACGCTGCAGGGTGGGCATAAGTTACTGCTAAAGGGGGTGGGCAGAGGTCACCGGTAATATTATGCGGTGACTAGAGTGCAGAGGTTTTGAGCAGAAGTGAAATGTGGCCACCCGAGAGTATTTAGGCAGTAACTTAACATCAGTGACATAATGATGATACATGAGATCAGTGACTTAGTGATGACACATGAGATGAATGACATCATGATGAGTGACATTAGATCGAGACATGAGATGAGTGACAAGAGATTGAAAAATGAAGTGAGTGACATGGGAAGAGTGATGTGAGATGAGTGACGTATTGATGAGACATGAGATGAATGTCATGTGATGAGTGACATGAGACCGAGACATGAGATGAGTGACATGAATTGATTGACGTAATGATGAGACATGAGCTGAGTGACATGAGATGAGTTGCATGTGATGAAACATGTGATTAACTGACTCTGACCCTATACTCTCTGTGAATTCCCTTTTCTGAACCATTTGGTAAACCCTTTGCTTAATCCTTTTCTAATCCCTTGAGGCCAGGCTGAGTAATGTAATGATGAAACATGAGATGAGTGACATGAGATCGAGATTGAGATGAGTGAAAGACACCCTGAAACCCTATTCCTATCCTTCTGGGCAGAAGGACGCTGCCGGTTGGGCATAAGTTACTGCGGAGGGGGTGGGCAGAGGTCACCGGTAATATCATGCGGTGACTAGTGGGCAGAGGTAATGGGTGGAAGTTAAATGTGGCCACGCGAGAGTATAGAGGCATTAACTTAGTATCAATGACGCAATTATGAGACATGAGATGAGTGACTTAGTGATGAGACATGAGATGGATGACATGTGATTAGTGACATGAGATCGAGACATAAGATAAGTGACATGAGATGAGTGACGTAATGATGAGACATGCGATGAGTGACATGAGATGAGTGACATGTGATGAGTGACATGTGATTAACTGACTCTGACCCTATACTTTCTGTGAATTCCCTTTTGTGAACCCTTTGGTAAACCCTTTTATTAACCTTTTTCTTATCCCTTGAGGCCAGGCTGTGTGACGTAATGATGAGACATGAGATGAGTGACATGAGATCGAGAGTGAGGTGATTGAGAGACACCCTGAAACCCTATTCCTAGCCTTCTGGGCAGGAGGACGCTGCAGGGTGGGCATATATTATTGCTGAGGAGGTGGGCAGAGGTCACCGGTAATATTATGCGGTGCCTAGAATGCAGAGGTATTGGGCAGAAGTGAAATGTGGCCACTCGAGACTATATAGGCAGAAACTTATTATCAGTGACATAATGATGATACATGAGATGAGTGACTTAGTGTTGAGAAATGAGATGAATGATGTAGTGATGAGTGACATTTGATCGAGACATGAGATGAGTGACATGAGATTGACAAAAGAGATGAGTGACATGGTAGGAGTGACATGAGATGAGTGACGTAGTGATGAGACATGAGATGAATGACATGTCATGAGTGACATGAGATCAAGACATGAGATGTGTGACATGAGATGAGTGACGTAATGATGAGACATGAGCTGAGTGACATAAGATGAGTTACATGTGATGAAACATGTGATTAACTGACTCTTACCCTATACTTTCTGTGAATTCCCTTTTCTGAACCCTTTGGTAAACCCTTTGCTTAATCTTTTTCTTATCCCTTGAGGCCAGGCTGAGTGATGTAATGATGAGACATGAGATGAGTGACATGAGATCGAGACTGAGATGAGTGAGAGACAGCCTGAAACCCTATTCCTATCCTTCTGGGCAGAAGGACGCTGCGGGGTGGGCATAAGTTACTGCGAAGAAAGTGGGCAGAGGTCACCGGTAATATTATGCGGTAACTAGTGGCCAGAACTCATGGGCAGAAGTTTAATGTGGCCACTCGAGAGTATATAGGCAGTAACTTAGTATCAGTGATGTAATGATGAGACATGAGATGAGTGACGTAGTGATGAGAAATGAGATAAGTGACGTAGTGATGATAGATGAGATGAGTGACATGCGATGAGTGACATGAGATCGAGACATGAAATGAGTGACATGAGATCGAGACATGAGATGAGTGACATGTGATGAATGACATGAGATCGAGACATGAGATGAGTGACATGAGATCGAGAAATGAGATGAGTGACATGAGATGAGTGACGTAATGATGAGACACAAGATGAGTGACATGAGATGAATGACTTGTGATGAGTGACATGTGATTAACTGACTCTGACCCTATACTTTCTGTGAATTCCCTTTTCTGAACCCTTTGGTAAACCCTTTGCTTAACCCTTTTCTTATCCCTAGAGGCCAGGCTGAGTGACGTAATGCTGAGAAATGAGATGAGTGGCATGAGATCGAGACATGAGATGAGTGACATGAGATCGAGAAATGAGATGAGTGACATGTGATGTTTGACATAAGAGCGAGACATGAAATGAGTGACATGAGATCAAGACATGAGATGAGTGACATGAGATCGAGACATGAGATGAGTGACATGAGATCGAGAAATGGGATGAGTGACTTGAGATGAGTGAGGTAATGATGAAAAAGGAGATGAGTGACATGAGATGAATGACTTGTGATGAGTGACATGTGATTAACTGACTCTGACCCTATTCTTTCTGTGAATTCCTTTTTCTGAACCCTTTGGTAAACCCTTTGCTTAACCCTTTTCTTATCGTTTACGGCCAGGCTGAGTGACGTAATGATGAGACATGAGATGAGTGACATGAGATCGAGACTGAGATGAGTGAGAGACAGCCTGAAACCGTATTCTTATCCTTCTGGGCAGGAGGACGCTGCAGGGTGGGCATAAGTTACTGCTATAGGGGGTGGGCAGAGGTCACCGGTAATATTATGCGGTGACTAGAGTGCAGAGGTTTTGAGCAGAAGTGAAATGTGGCCACCCGAGAGTATTTAGGCAGTAACTTAACATCAGTGACATAATGATGATACATGAGATGAGTGACTTAGTGATGACACATGAGATGAATGACATCATGATGAGTGACATTAGATCGAGACATGAGATGAGTGACAAGAGATTGAAAAATGAAGTGAGTGACATGGGAAGAGTGACGTGAGATGAGTGACGTATTGATGAGACATGAGATGAATGACATGTGATGAGTGACATGAGATCGAGGCATGAGATGAGTGACATGAGATGAGTGATATAATGATGAGACATGAGATGCGTGACATGAGGTAAGTTACATGTGATGAGTGACATGTGATTAACTGACTCTGACCCTATACTTTCTGTGAATTCCCTTTTCTGAACCCGTTGCTAAACCTTTTGCTTAACCCGTTTCTTATCCCTTGAGGCCAGGCTGAGTGACGTAATGATGAGACATGAGATGAGTGACGTAGTGATGAGACATGAGATGAATGACATGTGATGAGTGACATGAGATCGAGGCATGAGATGAGTGACATGAGATGAGTGACATAATGATGAGACATGAGATGCGTGACATGAGGTAAGTTACATGTGGTGAGTGACATGTGATTAACTGACTCTGACTCTATACTTTCTGTGAATTCCCTTTTCTCAACCCGTTGCTAAACCTTTTGCTTAACCCTTTTCTTATCCCTTGAGGCCAGGCTGAGTGACGTAATGATGAGACATGAGATGAGTGACAAGAGATCGAGACATGAGATGAGTGACATGAGATCGAGACATGAGATGAGTTACATGAGATGATTGACGTAATGATCAGACATGAGATGAGTGATATGAGGTGAGTGACATGTGATGAGGTACAGGTGATTAATTAACTCTGACCCTATATTTTCTGTGATTTCTCTTTTCTTAACCCTTGTGTAAGACCAAGTTAGTATTATTGTACATGATATGGTATTTCTGAAAAACTAGCAGCTATTCAGTGTAAAAATGGCTTAGTTTTATTGAAGTTCTGTACATGACGTCGTTTTAAAGTATTTTTATGTGAATTTTATTGACACTTTTTGAGAACACTGTTTTAAGCCAAGTTAGTGTTATTGGAAATGATATGGTATTTCTGAGAAACCAGTGGTTATTTAATGCAAAAATCACTTGGTTTTATTGTAGTTCTGTACTTTACGTTGTTTAAGAGCATTTTTATGTGAATTTAATGGACCATTGTTGAGAAAATAAATGTTTTTTTGAAGTACACTGTTTTGGGCCTAAGTAGTATTATTGCAAATGATATGGTATTTCTGAAAACCTAGCAGTTATTCAATGCAAAAATGGCTTAGTGCTATTGTAGTTCTGTACTTTACGTCGTCTTAAAACATTTTTTTGTGAATTAAATCGACCGTTTTTGAGAAAATCAATATTTCTTTGATAAACACTGTTTTACGCAAAGTTAGTATTATTGCATATGAAATGGCTTTTCTGAAAAACTAGCAGTTATTCAATGCAAAAATGGCTTAGTTTTAATCTAGTTCTGTACTTTACGTCGTTTAAAGGCATTTTATTGTGAATTTTATCGACAGTTTTTGAGAAAATCAATGTTTCTTTGAAATACTTTGATTTAGGCCAAGTTAGTATTATTGCAAATGATATAGTATTTCTGAGAAACTAGCAGTTATTTAATGCAAAAATCACTTGGTGTTATTGTTGTTCTGTACTTAACGTTGTTTTAGAGCATTTTTATGTGAATTTAATCGACAGTTTTTGAGAAAATCAATGTTTTATTGATAAACACTGTTTTAGGACAAGTTAGTATTATTGCAAATGTTAATTTTAGTCACAGTTTTTGAGAAAATCAATGTTTTATTGATAAACACTGTTTTAGGCCAAAGTAGTATTATTGCAAATGATATGGTATTTTTGAAAAACTAGCAGTTATTCAATGCAAAAATGGCTTAGTTTTATTGTATTTCTGTTTTTTAC
>OZ025184.1:5107580-5115080 GCA_964019065.1 Catostylus mosaicus | reverse complement strand
TAGGGTTAGGGTTAGGATTAGGGTTAGGGTTAGGGTTAGGGTTAGGGCTAGGGTTAGGGTTAGGGTTAGTGTTAGGGTTTGGGTTAGGGTTAGGGTTAGGGTTAGGGTTAGGGTTAGGGTTAGGTTTAGGGTTAGGGTTAGGGTTAGGGTTAGGGTTAGGGTTAGGGTTAGGGTTAGGGTTAGGATTAGGGTTAGGGTTAGGGTTAGGGTTAGGGTTAGTGTTAGGGTTAGGGTTAGGGTTAGGGTTAGGGTTAGGGTTAGGGTTAGGGTTAGGGTTAGGGTTAGGGTTAGATAGTCACATTATGCGTTACTTATCTCATGTCGCATCATTACGTCACTGATACTAAGTAACTGCCTATATACTCTCGGTTGGCCACATTTAACTTTTTCCCATGACCTCTGCCCTCTAGGCACCGCATAATATTACGGCTTACCTCTGCCCACCCCTCCGCAGTAATTGATGCCCAACCCGCAGCGTCTTTCTGTCCGTAAGGATAGCAATAGGGTTTCAGTGTGTATCTCACTCATCTTAGTCTCGATCTCATGTCACTCCTCTCATGTCTCACAATTGCGTCACCCAGCCAGGCCTCAGAGATAAGAAAACGGTTAAGCAAAAGGGTTACCAAAGGGTTCAGAAACGGGAATTCACAGAAAGTATAGGGTCTTAGTCAGTTAATCACATTCTACTCATCATATGTCACTCATCTCATATCACTCATCTCATGTCTCGATCTCATGTCACTCATCTCAAGCCTCGATCTCATGTCACTCCTCACATGTCACTCCTCTCATGTCTCATTATTACGTCACAGATACTTAGTTACTGCCTATATACTCTCGGGTGGCCACATTCAACTTCTAAACATGACCTCTTCCCACTAGTCACCGCGAATTAATACCGGTGACCTCTGGCAACCTCCTCCGCAGTAACTTATGCCCACCCAACAGCGTCCTTCTGCCCAGAAGGATAGGAAAAGGGTTCCAGGGTGTCTCTCACTCATCTCAGTCTCGATCTGATGTCACTTATCTCATGTCTCATCATTACGTCACTCAGCCTGGCCTCAAGGGATAAGAGAATGGGTCAAGCAAAGGATTTACCAGAGGGTTCAGGGTTAGGGATAGGGTTTAGGTTAGGGTTAGGGTTATGGTTAGGGTAAGGGTTAAGATTAGGGTTAGGGTTAGGGTTAGGGTTAGGGTAAGGGTAAGGGTTAGGATTAGGGTTAGGCTTAGGGTTAGGGTAAGGTTTATTGTTAGGGTTAGGGTTAGGGTGAGGGTTTGGGTTAGGGTCAGGGTTAGGGTTAGGGTTAGGGTGAAGGTTAGGGTTAGGGTTAGGGTTTGAGTTGGGGCTAGGATTAGGGGTAACTGCCTATATACTCTCGGGTGGCCACATTTAACTTTTTCCAATGACCTCTGCCCTCTAGGCACCGCATAATATTACGGGTGACCTCTGCCCACCCCTCCGCAGTAATTGATTCCCAACCCGCAGCGTCTTTCTGTCCATAAGGATAGCAATAGGGTTTCAGTGTGTTTCTCACTCATCTTAGTCTCGATCTCATGTCACTCCTCTCATGTCTCACAATTGCGTCACCCAGCCTGGCCTCAGAGATAAGAAAACGGTTAAGCAAAAGGGTTACCAAAGGGTTCAGAAACGGGAATTCACAGAAAGTATAGGGTCTTAGTCAGTTAATCACATTCTACTCATCATATGTCACTCATCTCATATCACTCATCTCATGTCTCGATCTCATGTCACTCATCTCATGCCTCGATCTCATGTCACTCATCACATGTCACTCCTCTCATGTCTCATCATTACGTCACAGATACTAAGTTACTGCCTATATACTCTCGGGTGGCCACATTCAACTTCTAAACATGACCTCTTCCCACTAGTCACCACGAAATAATACCGGTGACCTCTGGCCACCTCCTCCGCAGTAACTTATGCCCACCCAACAGCGTCCTTCTGCCCAGAAGGATAGGAATAGGGTTGCAGGGTGTCTCTCACTCATCTCAGTCTCGAACTTATGTCACTGATCTCATGTCCCATCATTACGTCACTCAGCCTGGCCTCAAGGGATAAGAGAATGGGTCAAGCAAAGGATTTACCAGAGGGTTCAGGGTTAGGGATAGGGTTAGGGTTAGGGTTAGGGTTAGGGTTAGGGTTAGGGTTAGGGTTAGGGTTAGGGTTAGGGTTAGGGTTAGGGTTAGGGTTAGGGTTAGGGTTAGGGTTAGGGTTAGGGTTAGGGTTAGGGTTAGGGTTAGGGTTAGGGTTAGGGTTAGGGTGAAGGTTAGGGTGAAGGTTAGGGTTAGGGTTAGGGTTTGAGTTAGGGCTAGGATTAGGGTTAGGGTTAGGGTTAGGGTTAGGAATAGGGTTAGGGTTAGGGTTAGGGTTAGGGTTAGGGTTAGGGTTAGGGTTAGGGTTAGGGTTAGGGTTAGGGTTAGGAATAGGGTTAGGGTTAGGGTTAGGGTTAGGGCTAGGGTTAGGGTTAGGGTTAGGGATTGGGTTAGGGTTAGGGTTAGGGTTAGGGTTAGCGTTAGGGTTAGGGTTAGGGTTAGGGTTAGGGTTAGGGTTAGGGTTAGTGTTAGGGTTAGGGCTAGGGTTAGGGTTAGGGTTAGGGTTAGGGTTAGGGTTAGGGTTAGGGTTAGGGTTAGGGTTAGGGTTAGGGTTAGGGTTAGGGTTAGGGTAAGGGTAAGGGTTAGGATTAGGGTTAGGCTTAGGGTTAGGGTAAGGTTTATTGTTAGGGTTAGGGTTAGGGTGAGGGTTTGGGTTAGGGTTAGGGTTAGGGTTAGGGTTAGGGTGAAGGTTAGGGTGAAGGTTAGGGTTAGGGTTAGGGTTTGAGTTGGGGCTAGGATAGGGTTAGGGTTAGGGTTAGGGTTAGGGTTAGGATTAGGGTTAGGGTTAGGGTTAGGGTTAGGGCTAGGGTTAGGGTTAGGGTTAGTGTTAGGGTTTGGGTTAGGGTTAGGGTTAGGGTTAGGGTTAGGGTTAGGGTTAGGGTTAGGTTTAGGGTTAGGGTTAGGGTTAGGGTTAGGGTTAGGGTTAGGGTTAGGGTTAGGATTAGGGTTAGGGTTAGGGTTAGGGTTAGGGTTAGTGTTAGGGTTAGGGTTAGGGTTAGGGTTAGGGTTAGGGTTAGGGTTAGGGTTAGGGTTAGGGTTAGGGTTAGATAGTCACATTATGCGTTACTTATCTCATGTCGCATCATTACGTCACTGATACTAAGTAACTGCCTATATACTCTCGGTTGGCCACATTTAACTTTTTCCCATGACCTCTGCCCTCTAGGCACCGCATAATATTACGGCTGACCTCTGCCCACCCCTCCGCAGTAATTGATGCCCAACCCGCAGCGTCTTTCTGTCCATAAGGATAGCAATAGGGTTTCAGTGTGTTTCTCACTCATCTTAGTCTCGATCTCATGTCACTCCTCTCATGTCTCACAATTGCGTCACCCAGCCAGGCCTCAGAGATAAGAAAACGGTTAAGCAAAAGGGTTACCAAAGGGTTCAGAAACGGGAATTCACAGAAAGTATAGGGTCTTAGTCAGTTAATCACATTCTACTCATCATATGTCACTCATCTCATATCACTCATCTCATGTCTCGATCTCATGTCACTCATCTCATGCCTCGATCTCATGTCACTCCTCACATGTCACTCCTCTCATGTCTCATTATTACGTCACAGATACTTAGTTACTGCCTATATACTCTCGGGTGGCCACATTCAACTTCTAAACATGACCTCTTCCCACTAGTCACCGCGAATTAATACCGGTGACCTCTGGCAACCTCCTCTGCAGTAACTTATGCCCACCCAACAGCGTCCTTCTGCCCAGAAGGATAGGAATAGGGTTCCAGGGTGTCTCTCACTCATCTCAGTCTCGATCTGATGTCACTTATCTCATGTCTCATCATTACGTCACTCAGCCTGGCCTCAAGGGATAAGAGAATGGGTCAAGCAAAGGATTTACCAGAGGGTTCAGGGTTAGGGATAGGGTTTAGGTTAGGGTTAGGGTTATGGTTAGGGTAAGGGTTAAGATTAGGGTTAGGGTTAGGGTTAGGGTTAGGGTAAGGGTAAGGGTTAGGATTAGGGTTAGGGTTAGGCTTAGTGTTAGGGTAAGGGTTATGGTTAGGGTTAGGGTTAGGGTTAGGGTTAGGGTTAGGGTTAGGGTTAGATAGTCACATTATGCGTTACTTATCTCATGTCGCATCATTACGTCACTGATACTAAGTAACTGCCTATATACTCTCGGGTGGCCACATTTAACTTTTTCCAATGACCTCTGCCCTCTAGGCACCGCATAATATTACGGGTGACCTCTGCCCACCCCTCCGCAGTAATTGATTCCCAACCCGCAGCGTCTTTCTGTCCATAAGGATAGCAATAGGGTTTCAGTGTGTTTCTCACTCATCTTAGTCTCGATCTCATGTCACTCCTCTCATGTCTCACAATTGCGTCACCCAGCCTGGCCTCAGAGATAAGAAAACGGTTAAGCAAAAGGGTTACCAAAGGGTTCAGAAACGGGAATTCACAGAAAGTATAGGGTCTTAGTCAGTTAATCACATTCTACTCATCATATGTCACTCATCTCATATCACTCATCTCATGTCTCGATCTCATGTCACTCATCTCATGCCTCGATCTCATGTCACTCATCACATGTCACTCCTCTCATGTCTCATCATTACGTCACAGATACTAAGTTACTGCCTATATACTCTCGGGTGGCCACATTCAACTTCTAAACATGACCTCTTCCCACTAGTCACCACGAAATAATACCGGTGACCTCTGGCCACCTCCTCCGCAGTAACTTATGCCCACCCAACAGCGTCCTTCTGCCCAGAAGGATAGGAATAGGGTTGCAGGGTGTCTCTCACTCATCTCAGTCTCGAACTTATGTCACTTATCTCATGTCCCATCATTACGTCACTCAGCCTGGCCTCAAGGGATAAGAGAATGGGTCAAGCAAAGGATTTACCAGAGGGTTCAGGGTTAGGGATAGGGTTAGGGTTAGGGTTAGGGTTAGGGTTAGGGTTAGGGTTAGGGTTAGGGTTAGGGTTAGGGTTAGGGTTAGGGTTAGGGTTAGGGTTAGGGTTAGGGTTAGGGTTAGGGTTAGGGTTAGGGTTAGGGTTAGGGTTAGGGTTAGGGTTAGGGTTAGGGTTAGGGTTAGGGTTAGGGTTAGGGTTAGGATTAGGGTTAGGGTTAGGTATAGGGTTAGGGTTAGGGTTAGGGTTAGGGTTAGGGTTTGGGTTAGGGTTAGGGTTAGGATTAGGGTTAGGGTTAGGGTTAGGGTTAGGGTTAGGGTTAGTGTTAGGGTTAGGGCTAGGGTTAGGGTTAGGGTTAGGGTTAGGGTTAGGGTTAGGGTTAGGGTTAGGGTTAGGGTTAGGGTTAGGGTTAGGGTTAGGGTAAGGGTAAGGGTTAGGATTAGGGTTAGGCTTAGGGTTAGGGTTAGGGTTAGATAGTCACATTATGCGTTACTTATCTCATGTCGCATCATTACGTCACTGATACTAAGTAACTGCCTATATACTCTCGGCTGGCCACATTTAACTTTTTCCCATGACCTCTGCCCTCTAGGCACCGCATAATATTACGGCTGACCTCTGCCCACCCCTCCGCAGTAATTGATGCCCAACCCGCAGCGTCTTTCCGTCCATAAGGATAGCAATAGGGTTTCAGTGTGTTTCCCACTCATCTTAGTCTTGATCTCATGTCACTCCTCTCATGTCTCACAATTGCGTCACCCAGCCAGGCCTCAGAGATAAGAAAACGGTTAAGCAAAAGGGTTACCAAAGGGTTCAGAAACGGGAATTCACAGAAAGTATAGGGTCTTAGTCAGTTAATCACATTCTACTCATCATATGTCACTCATCTCATATCACTCATCTCATGTCTCGATCTCATGTCACTCATCTCATGCCTCGATCTCATGTCACTCCTTACATGTCACTCCTCTCATGTCTCATCATTACGTCACAGATACTTAGTTACTGCCTATATACTCTCGGGTGGCCACATTCAACTTCTAAACATGACCTCTTCCCATTAGTCACCGCGAATTAATACCGGTGACCTCTGGCAACCTCCTCCGCAGTAACTTATGCCCACCCAACAGCGTCCTTCTGCCCAGAAGGATAGGAATAGGGTTCCAGGGTGTCTCTCACTCATCTCAGTCTCGATCTGATGTCACTTATCTCATGTCTCATCATTACGTCACTCAGCCTGGCCTCAAGGGATAAGAGAATGGGTCAAGCAAAGGATTTACCAGAGGGTTCAGGGTTAGGGATAGGGTTTAGGTTAGGGTTAGGGTTATGGTTAGGGTAAGGGTTAAGATTAGGGTTAGGGTTAGGGTTAGGGTTAGGGTAAGGGTAAGGGTTAGGATTAGGGTTAGGCTTAGGGTTAGGGTAAGGTTTATTGTTAGGGTTAGGGTTAGGGTGAGGGTTTGGGTTAGGGTTAGGGTTAGGGTTAGGGTTAGGGTTAGGGTTAGGGTTAGGGTTAGGATTAGTGTTAGGGTTAGGGTTAGGGTTAGGGTTAGGGTTAGGGTTAGGGTTAGGGTTAGGGTTAGGGTTAGATAGTCACATTATGCGTTACTTATCTCATGTCGCATCATTTCGTCACTGATTTTAAGTAACTGCCTATATACTCTCGGGTGGCCACATTTAACTTTTTCCCATGACCTCTGCCCTCTAGGCACCGCATAATATTACGGCTGACCTCTGCCCACCCCTCCGCAGTAATTGATGCCCAACCCGCAGCGTCTTTCTGTCCATAAGGATAGCAATAGGGTTTCAGTGTGTTTCTCACTCATCTTAGTCTCGATCTCATGTCACTCCTCTCATGTCTCACAATTGCGTCACCCAGCCAGGCCTCAGAGATAAGAAAACGGTTAAGCAAAAGGGTTACCAAAGGGTTCAGAAACGGGAATTCACAGAAAGTATAGGGTCTTAGTCAGTTAATCACATTCTACTCATCATATGTCACTCATCTCATATCACTCATCTCATGTCTCTATCTCATGTCACTCATCTCATGCCTCGATCTCATGTCACTCATCACATGTCACTCCTCTCATGTCTCATCATTACGTCACAGATACTAAGTTACTGCCTATATACTCTCGGGTGGCCACATTCAACTTCTAAACATGACCTCTTCCCACTAGTCACCGCGAAATAATACCGGTGACCTCTGGCCACCTCTTCCGCAGTAACTTATGCCCACCCAACAGCGTCCTTCTGCCCAGAAGGATAGGAATAGGGTTCCAGGGTGTCTCTCACTCATCTCAGTCTCGATCTGATGTCACTTATCTCATGTCTCATCATTACGTCACTCAGCCTGGCCTCAAGGGATAAGAGAATGGGTCAAGCAAAGGATTTACCAGAGGGTTCAGGGTTAGGGATAGGGTTTAGGGTTAGGGTTAGGGTTAGGGTTAGGGTTAGGGTTAGGGTTAGGGTTAGGGTTAGGGTTAGGGTTAGGGTTAGGGTTAGGGTTAGGGT
>OZ025184.1:5100080-5105080 GCA_964019065.1 Catostylus mosaicus | reverse complement strand
GTTAGGATTAGTGTTAGGGTTAGGGTTAGGGTTAGGGTTAGGGTTAGGGTTAGGGTTAGGGTTAGGGTTAGGGTTAGGGTTAGATAGTCACATTATGCGTTACTTATCTCATGTCGCATCATTTCGTCACTGATACTAAGTAACTGCCTATATACTCTCGGGTGGCCACATTTAACTTTTTCCCATGACCTCTGCCCTCTAGGCACCGCATAATATTACGGCTGACCTCTGCCCACCCCTCCGCAGTAATTGATGCCCAACCCGCAGCGTCTTTCTGTCCATAAGGATAGCAATAGGGTTTCAGTGTGTTTCTCACTCATCTTAGTCTCGATCTCATGTCACTCCTCTCATGTCTCACAATTGCGTCACCCAGCCAGGCCTCAGAGATAAGAAAACGGTTAAGCAAAAGGGTTACCAAAGGGTTCAGAAACGGGAATTCACAGAAAGTATAGGGTCTTAGTCAGTTAATCACATTCTACTCATCATATGTCACTCATCTCATATCACTCATCTCATGTCTCTATCTCATGTCACTCATCTCATGCCTCGATCTCATGTCACTCATCACATGTCACTCCTCTCATGTCTCATCATTACGTCACAGATACTAAGTTACTGCCTATATACTCTCGGGTGGCCACATTCAACTTCTAAACATGACCTCTTCCCACTAGTCACCGCGAAATAATACCGGTGACCTCTGGCCACCTCTTCCGCAGTAACTTATGCCCACCCAACAGCGTCCTTCTGCCCAGAAGGATAGGAATAGGGTTGCAGGGTGTCTCTCACTCATCTCAGTCTCGAACTTATGTCACTTATCTCATGTCTCATCATTACGTCACTCAGCCTGGCCTCAAGGGATAAGAGAATGGGTCAAGCAACGGATTTACCAGAGGGTTCAGGGTTAGGGATAGGGTTAAGGTTAGGGTTAGGGTTAGGGTTAGGGTAAGGGTTAAGATTAGGGTTAGGGTTAGGGTTGGGGATAGGGTTAGGGTTAGGGTAAGGGTAAGGGTTAGGGTTAGGGTTAGGCTTAGTGTTAGGGTAAGGGTTATGGTTAGGGTTAGGGTTAGGGTTAGGGTTAGGGTTAGGGTTAGGGTTAGATAGTCACATTATGCGTTACTTATCTCATGTCGCATCATTACGTCACTGATACTAAGTAACTGCCTATATACTCTCGGGTGGCCACATTTAACTTTTTCCCATGACCTCTGCCCTCTAGGCACCGCATAATATTACGGGTGACCTCTGCCCACCCCTCCGCAGTAATTGATGCCCAACCCGCAGCGTCTTTCTGTCCATAAGGATAGCAATAGGGTTTCAGTGTGTTTCTCACTCATCTTAGTCTCGATCTCATGTCACTCCTCTCATGTCTCACAATTGCGTCACCCAGCCTGGCCTCAGAGATAAGAAAACGGTTAAGCAAAAGGGTTACTAAAGGGTTCAGAAACGGGAATTCACAGAAAGTATAGGATCTTAGTCAGTTAATCACATTCTACTCATCATATGTCACTCATCTCATATCACACATCTCATGTCTCGATCTCATGTCACTCATCTCATGCCTCGATCTCATGTCACTCATCACATGTCACTCCTCTCATGTCTCATCATTACGTCACAGATACTAAGTTACTGCCTATATACTCTCGGGTGGCCACATTCAACTTCTAAACATGACCTCTTCCCACTAGTCACCACGAAATAATACCGGTGACCTCTGGCCACCTCCTCCGCAGTAACTTATGCCCACCCAACAGCGTCCTTCTGCCCAGAAGGATAGGAATAGGGTTGCAGGGTGTCTCTCACTCATCTCAGTCTCGAACTTATGTCACTTATCTCATGTCTCATCATTACGTCACTCAGCCTGGCCTCAAGGGTTAAGAGAATGGGTCAAGCAAAGGATTTACCAGAGGGTTCAGGGTTAGGGATAGGGTTAAGGTTAGGGTTAGGGTTAGGGTTAGGGTAAGGGTTAAGATTAGGGTTAGGGTTAGGGTTAGGGTTAGGGTAAGGGTAAGGGTTAGGGTTAGGGTTAGGCTTAGTGTTAGGGTAAGGGTTATGGTTAGGGTTAGGGTTAGGGTGAGGGTTTGGGTTAGGGTTAGGGTTAGGGTTAGGGTGAAGGTTAGGATGAAGGTTAGGGTTAGGGTTAGAGTTTGAGTTAGGGCTTGGATTAGGGTTAGGGTTAGGGTTAGGGTTAGGGTTAGGATTAGGGTTAGGGTTAGGGTTTGGGTTAGGGTTAGGGCTAGGGTTAGGGTTAGGGTTAGGGTTAGGGTCAGGGATAGGGTTAGGGTTAGGGTTAGGTTAAGTTTAGGGTTAGGGTTAGGGTTAGGGTTAGGGTTAGGGTTTGGGTTAGGGCTAGGGTTAGGATAAGGGTTAGGGTTAGGGTTAGGGTTAGGGTTACATAGTCACATTATGCGTCACTTATCTCATGTCTCATCATTACGTCACTCATACTAAGTTACTGTCTATACACTCTCGGGTGGCCACATTTAATTTCTGCCCATGACCTCTGCCCTCTCGCCACCTCATAATATTACCGATGACCTCTGCCAACCCCCTCCGTAGTAACTTATGCCCAGCCTGCAGCGACCATCTGCACAGAAGGATAGGAATAGGATTTCAGGATATTTCTCATTCATCTCAGTTTCGATCTCATGTTACTCATCTCATGTCTCATCATTACGTCACTCAGCCTGAACTCAAAGATAAGTAAAGGGTTAAGCAAAAGGTTTACCAAAGGGTTCAGAAAAGAAAATTCATAGAAAGTATAGGGTTTTAGTCAATTAATCACATGTCGCTCATCACATGTCACTCATCTCATGTGGCATCATTACGTCACTCATCTCATCTTACTCATCTCATGTTACATCACTACGTCACTCATCTCATGTCACTCAACTCATGTCACTGATCTCATTTCTCGAACTCATGTCACTCATCACTACGTCACTCATCTCAAGTCACTCATCACATGTCACTTATCTCATGTCACATCATTACGTCACTGATTCTAAGTTATTGCCAATATACCCTCGGGTGGCCACATTTAACTTCTGAACATGACCTCTGCCCACTAGTCACCGCAAAATAATACCGGTGACCTCTGCCCACCCCCTCCGCAGTAACTTCTACCCACCTCGCAGCGTCCCTCTGCCCAGAAGGATAGGAATAGGGTTTCAGGGTGTCTCTCACTCATCTCAGTCTCGTTCTCATGTCACTTACCTCATGTCTCATCAATACGTCACTCAGCCTGGCCTCAAGGGATAAGAAAATGGGTCAAGCAAAGGGTTTACCAGAGGGTTCAGGGTTAGGGATAGGGTTAAGGTTAGGGTTAGAGTTATGGTAAGGGTTAAGATTAGGGTTAGGGTTAGGGTTAGGGTTAGGTTAAGGGTAAGGGTTAGGGTTAGGGTTAGGCTTAGGGTTAGGGTAAGAGTTATGGTTAGGGTTAGGGTTAGGGTGAGGGTTTGGGTTAGGGTTAGGGGTTAGGGTGAAGGTTAGGGTTAGGGTTAGGGTTAGGGTTAGGGTTAGGGTTAGGGTTAGGGTTAGGGTTAGGGTTAGGGTTAGGGTTAGGGTTAGGGTTAGGGTTAGGGATAGGGTTAGGGTTAGGGTTAGGGTTAGGGTTAGGTTTAGGGTTAGGGTTAGGGTTAGGGTTAGGGTTAGGGTTAGGGTTTGGGTTAGGGTTAGGGTTAGGATAAGGGTTAGGGTTAGGGTTAGGGTTACATAGTCACATTATGCATCACTTATCTCATGTCTCATCATTACGTCACTGATACTAACTTACTGTCTATATACCCTCGGGTGGCCACATTTAATTTCTGCCCATGACCTCTGCCCTCTCGCCACCTCATAATATTACCGGTGACCTCTACCAACCCCCTCCGTAGTAACTTATGCCCAGCCTGCAGCGACCTTCTGCACAGAAGGATAGGAATAGGGTTTCAGGATATTTCTCATTAATCTCAGTTTCGATCTCATGTTACTCATCTCATGTCTCATCATTACGTCACTCAGCCTGGCCTCAAAGATAAGTAAAGGGTTAAGCAAAAGGTTTACCAAAGGGTTCAGAAAAGAAAATTCATAGAAAGTATAGGGTTTTAGTCAATTAATCACATGTCGCTCATCACATTTCACTCATCTCATGTCACATCACTACGTCACTCATCTCATGTCACTCAACTCATGTCACTGATCTCATTTCTCGAACTCATGTCACTCATCACTACGTCACTCATCTCAAGTCACTCATCACATGTCACTTATCTCATGTCACATCATTACGTCACTGATTCTAAGTTATTGCCAATATACCCTCGGGTGGCCACATTTAACTTCTGAACATGACCTCTGCCCACTAGTCACCGCAAAATAATACCGGTGACCTCTGCCCACCCCCTCCGCAGTAACTTCTGCCCACCTCGCAGCGTCCCTCTGCCCAGAAGGATAGGAATAGGGTTTCAGGGTGTCTCTCACTCATCTCAGTCTCGTTCTCATGTCACTTACCTCATGTCTCATCAATACGTCACTCAGCCTGGCCTCAAGGGATAAGAAAATGGGTCAAGCAAAGGGTTTACCAGAGGGTTCAGGGTTAGGGATAGGGTTAAGGTTAGGGTTAGGGTTATGGTAAGGGTTAAGATTAGGGTTAGGGTTAGGGTTAGGGTTAGGTTAAGGGTAAGGGTTAGGGTTAGGGTTAGGCTTAGGGTTAGGGTAAGAGTTATGGTTAGGTTTAGGGTTAGGGTGAGGGTTTTGGTTAGGGTTAGGGTTAGGGTTAGGGTTAGGGTGAAGGTTAGGGTTAGGGTTAGGGTTAGGGTTAGGGTTAGGGTTAGGGTTAGGGTTAGGGTTAGGGTTAGGGTTAGGGTTAGGGTTAGGGTTAGGGTTAGGGTTAGGGTTAGGGTTAGGGTTAGGGATAGGGTTAGGGTTAGGGTTAGGGTTAGGGTTAGGTTTAGGGTTAGGGTTAGGGTTAGGGTTAGGGTTAGGGTTAGGGTTTGGGTTAGGGTTAGGGTTAG
>OZ025184.1:5000080-5095080 GCA_964019065.1 Catostylus mosaicus | reverse complement strand
CTCATCACATGTCACTCATCTCATGTCTCATCATTACGTCACTCATCTCATATCACTCATCTCATGTCTTGATCTCATGTCACTCATATCATGTCTCGATCTCATGTCACTCATCACATGTCACTAATCTCATGTCTCATCACTACGTCACTCATCTCATGTCTCATCACTATGTCAGTCATATCATGTCTCATCATTACGTCACTGATACTAAGTTACTGCCTATATACTCTCGGGTGGCCACATTTAACTTCTGCCCTCGACCTCTGCCCACTAATCACCACATAATAATACCGGTGACCTTTGCCCAGCCCCTCCGCATCAACTTATGCCCAGCCCGCAGCATTCTTCTACCCAGAAGGATAGGAATGGGGTTTCAGGGTGTCTCTAACTCATCTCAGTCTGGATCTCATGTCACTCATCTCATGTCTAATTATTACATCACTCAGCCTGGCCTCAAGGGATAAGAAAAGGGTTAAGCAAAGGGTTTACCAAAGGGTTCCAAAAAGGGAATTCACTGAAAGTATAGGGTCAGAGTCAGTTAATCACATGTCACTGATCACATGTCATTCATCCCATGTCACTCATCTCATGTCTCATCATTACGTCACTCATCTCATATCACTCATCTCATGTCTCGATCTCATGTCACTCATCACATGTCACTCATGTCATGTCTCCATCTCATGCCACTCATCACATGTCACTCATCTCATGTCTCATTACTACGTCACTCATCTCATATCACTCATCTCATGTCTCGATCTCATGTTACTCATCACATGTCACTCATCTCAAGTGTCATCATTACGTCACTCATCTCATATCACTCATCTCATGTCTTGATCTCATGTCACTCATATCATGTCTCGATCTCATGTCACTCATCACATGTCACTAATCTCATGTCTCATCACTATGTCACTCATCTCATGTCTCATCACTATGTCAGTCATCTCTTGTCTCATCATTACGTCACTGATACTAAGTTACTGCCTATATACTCTCGGGTGGCCACATTTAACTTCTGCCCTCGACCTCTGCCCACTAATCACCACATAATAATACCGGTGACCTTTGCCCAGCCCCTCCGCATCAACTTATGCCCAGCCCGCAGCATTCTTCTACCCAGAAGGATAGGAATAGGGTTTCAGGGTGTCTCTAACTCATCTCAGTCTCGATCTCATGTCACTCATCTCATTTCTAATTATTACATCACTCAGCCTTGCCTCAAGGGATAAGAAAAGGGTTAAGCAAAGGGTTTACCAAAGGGTTCAGAAAAGGGAATTCACAGAGAGTATAGGGTCAGAGTCAGGTTATCACATGTCACTCATCACATGCCACTCATCTCATGTCACTCATCTCATGTTTCATCATTAAGTCACTCGTCTCATATCACTCATATCATGTCTCGATCTCATGTCACTCATCTCCTGTCTCCATCTCATTTCACTCATCACATGTCACTCATCTCAGGTCTCATCACTACGTCACTCATCTCATGTCTCATCATTACCTCACTGATACTAAGTTACTGCCTATATACTCTCGGGTGGCCACAATTAACTTCTGCCCATGACCTCTGCCCACTAGTCACCGCATAATATTACCGGTGACCTCTGCCAACCCCCTCCGCAGTAACTTATGCCCACCCTGCAGCGTCCTTCTACACAGAAGGATAGGAATAGGGTTTCAGGGTGTCTCTCACTCATCTCAGTCTCGATCCCATGTCACTCATCTCATGTCTCATCATTACGTCACTCAGCCTGGCCTCAAGGGATAAGAAAAGGGTTAAGCAAAAGGTTTACTAAAGGGTTCAGAAAAGGATATTCACTGAAAGTATGGGGTCAGAGTCACTTAATCACATGTCACTGATCACATGTCACTCATCCCATGTCACTCATCTCATGTCTCATCATTACGTCACTCATCTCATATCACTCATCTCATGTCTCGATCTCATGTCACTCATCACATGTCACTCATGTCATGTCTCCATCTCATGTCACTCATCACATGTCACTCATCTCATGTCTCATCACTACGTCACTCATCTCATATCACTCATCTCATGTCTCGATCTCATGTCACTCATATCATGTCTCGATCTCATGTCACTCATCACATGTCACTCATCTTATGTCTCATCACTACGTCACTCATCTCATGTCTCATCACTATGTCAGTCATCTCATGTCTCATCATTACGTAACTGATACTAAGTTACTGCCTATATACTCTCGGGTGGCCACATTTAACTTCTGCCCATGACCTCTGGCAACTAGTCACCGCATAATACTACTTGTGACCTCTACCAACCCCCTCCACAGTAACTTATGCCTACCCTGCAGCGTCCTTCTACACAGAAGGATAGAGATAGGGTTTCAGGTTGTCTCTCATTCATCTCAGTCTCGATCCCATGTCACTCATCTCATGTCTCATCGTTACGTCACTCACCCTGGTCTCAAGGGAGAAGAAAAGGGTTAAGCAAAAGGTTTACTAAAGGGTTCAGAAAAGGATATTCACTGAAAGTATGGGGTCAGTTTCAGTTAATCACATGCCACTCATCACATGTCACTCATCTCATGTCACTCATCTCATGCCTCATCATTACGTCACTCATCTCATATCACTCATCTCGTGTCTCGATCTCATGTCACTTATCACATTTCTCGATCTCATGTCACTCATCACATGTCACTCATCTCATGTCTCATCACTACGTCACTCATCTCATGTCCCATCATTATGTCAGTCATCTCATGTCTCATCATTACGTCACTGATACTAAGTTACTGCCTATATACTCTCGGGTGGCCACATTTAACTTCTGCCCTCGACCTCTGCCCACTAATCACCACATAATAATACCGGTGACCTCTGCCCAGCCCCTCCGCATCAACTTATGCCCAGCCCGAAGCGTCCTTCTACCCAGAAGGATAGGAATAGGGTTTCAGGGTGTCTCTAACTCATCTCTGTCTCGATCTCATGTCACTCATCTCATGTCTAATTATTACATCACTCAGCCTGGCCTCAGGGGATAAGAAAAGGGTTAAGCAAAGGGTTTGCCAAAGGGTTCAGAACAGGGAATTCACAGAAAGTATATGGTCAGAGTCAGTTAATCACATGTCACTCATCTCATGTTTCATCATTACGTCACTCATCTCATGTCACTCATCTCATGTCTCGATCTCATGTCACTCATCTCATTTCTTGATCTCATGTCACTCATCTCATGTCTCCATCTCATGTTAATCATCACATGTCACTCATCTCATGTCTCGTCACTACTTCACTCATCTCATGTCTCATCACTACGTCACTCATCTCATGTCTCATCATTACCTCACTGATACTAAGTTACTGCCTATATACTCTCGGATGGCCACATTTAACTTCTGCCCATGACCTCTGCCAACTAGTAACCGCATAATATTACCGGTGACCTCTGCCAACCCCCTCCGCAGTAACTTATGCCCTCCCTGCAGCGTCCTTCTACACAGAAGGATAGGAATAGGGTTTCAGGGTGTCGCTCACTCATTCCAGTCTGGATCCAATGTCACTCATCTCATGTCTCATCATTACGTCACTCAGCCTGGCCTCAAGGGATAAGAAAAGGGTTAAGCAAAAGGTTTACTAAAGGGTTCAGAAAAGGGAATTCACTGAAAGTATAGGGTCAGAGTCAGTTAATCACATTCCACGCATCAGATGTCACTCATCTCATGTCACTCATCTCATGTCTCATCATTACGTCACTCATCTCATATCACTCATCTCATGTCTCATCATTACGTCACTCATCACATGTCACTCAGCTCATGTCTCATCACTAGGTCACTGATCTCGTGTCTCATCATTACATCACTCCTACTAAGTTACTGCCTATATACTCTTGGGTGGCCACATTTAACTTCTGCCAATGACATCTGCCCACTAGTCATCGCATAATATTACCGGTGACCTATGCCCACCCCCTCCGCAGTAACTTATGCCCGACCCGTAGCGTCCTTCTGCCCAGAAGGATAGGAATAGGGTTTCAGGGTGTCTCTCACTTATCTCAGTTCGATCTCATATCACTCATCTCATGTCTAATTATTACATCACTCAGCCTGGCCTCAAGGATAAGAAAAGGGTTAAGCAAAGGGTTTACCAAAGGGTTCAGACAAGGGAATTCACAGAAAGTATATGGTCAGAGTCAGTTAATCACATGTCACTCATCTCATGTTTCATCATTACGTCACTCATCTCATGTCACTCATCTCATGTCTCGATCTCATGTCACTCATCTCATTTCTTGATCTCATGTCACTCATCTCATGTCTCCATCTCATGTTCATCATCACATGTCACTCATCTCATGTCTCGTCACTACTTCACTCATCCCTTGTCTCATCACTACGTCACTCATCTCATGTCTCATCATTACCTCACTGATACTAAGTTACTGCCTATATACTCTCGGATGGCCACATTTAACTTCTGCCCATGACCTCTGCCAACTAGTAACCGCATAATATTACCGGTGACCTCTGCCAACCCCCTCCGCAGTAACTTATGCCCACCCTGCAGCGTCCTTCTACACAGAAGGATAGGAATAGGGTTTCAGGGTGTCGCTCACTCATCCCAGTCTGGATCCAATGTCACTCATCTCATGTCTCATCATTACGTCACTCAGCCTGGCCTCAAGGGATAAGAAAAGGGTTAAGCAAAAGGTTTACTAAAGGGTTCAGAAAAGGGAATTCACTGAAAGTATAGGGTCAGAGCCAGTTAATCACATTCCACTCATCAGATGTCACTCATCTCATGTCACTCATCTCATGTCTCATCATTACGTCACTCATCTCATATCACTCATCTCATGTCTCATCATTACGTCACTCATCACATGTCACTCAGCTCATGTCTCATCACCACGTCACTGATCTCGTGTCTCATCATTACATCACTCCTACTAAGTTACTGCCTATATACTCTTGGGTGGCCACATTTAACTTCTGCCAATGACATCTGCCCACTAGTCATCGCATAATATTACCGGTGACCTATGCCCACCCCCTCCGCAGTATCTTATGCACGACCCTTAGCGTCCTTCTGCCCAGAAGGATAGGAATAGGGTTTCAGGGTGTCTCTCACTTATCTCAGTTCGATCTCATGTCTCTCATCTCATGTCTAATTATTACATCACTCAGCCTGGCCTCAAGGATAAGAAAAGGGTTAAGCAAAGGGTTTACCAAAGGGTTCAGAAAAGGGAATTCACAGAAAGTATATGGTCAGAGTCAGGTTATCACATGTCACTCATCACATGTCACTCATCTCATGTCACTCATCTCATGTCTCATTACGTCACTCATCTCATGTCACTCATCTCATGTCACTCATCTCATGTCACTCATCTCATGTTTCATCATTATGTCACTCATCTCATGTCACTCATCTCATGTGTCGATCTCATGTCACTCATCTCATGTCTCGATCTCATGTCACTCATCACATGTCACTCCTCTCATGTCTCATCACTACGTCACTCATCTCATGTCTCATCACTATGTCACTCATGTCATGGCTCATCATTACGTCACTGATACTAAGTTACTGCCTATATACTCTCGGGTGGCCACATTTTACTTCTGCCCATGACCTCTTCCCACTAGTCACCGCATAATAATACCGGTGACCTCTGCCCATCCCCTCCGATGTAACTGATGCCCAGCCCGCAGCGTCGTTCTACCCAGAAGGGCCGGGATAGGGTTTGAGGGTGTCTCTCACTCATCTCCGACTCGATCTCATGTCACTCATCTCATGTCTCATCATTACGTCATAGAGCCTGGCCTCAAGGGATAAGAAAAGGGTTAAGCAAAGGGTTTACCAAAGGGTTTAGAAAAGGGAATTCACTGAAAGTATAGGGTCAGAGTCAGTTAATCACAAGTCACTCATCACATGTCACTCATCTCATGTCACTCATCGAATGTCTCGATCTCATGTCACTCATCTCATGTCTCGATCTCATGTCACTCATCAAATGTCTCATCATTACGTCACTGATACTAAGTTACTGCCTATATACTCTCCGGTGGCCACATTTAACTTCTGCCAATGACCTCTGCCCACTAGTCAACGCATAATATTACCGGTGACCTCTGCCAACCCCCTCCGCAGTAACTTATGCCCACCCTGCAGCGTCCTTCTACACAGAAGGATAGGAATAGGGTTTCAGGACGTCTCTCACTAATCTCAGTCTCGATCCCATGTCACTCATCTCATGTCTCATCACTACGTCACTCAGCCTGGCCTCAAGGGATAGGAAAAGGGTTAAGCAAAAGCTTTACTAAAGGGTTCAGAAAAGGATATTCACTGAAAATATAGGGTCAGAGTCTGTTAGTCAAATGCCACTCATCACATGTCACTCATCTAATGTCACTCATCTCATGTCTTATCTTTACGTCACTGATACTAAGTTACTGCCTATATACTCTCGGGTGGCCACATTTAACTTCTGCCCATGACCTCTGCCCACTAGTCACAGCAAAATATTACCGGTGACCTCTGCCAACCCCCTCCGCAGTAACTTATGCCCACCCTGCAGCGTCCTTCTACACAGAAGGATAGGAATAGGGATTCAGGGTGTCTCTCACTCATCTCAGTCTCGATCCCATGTCACTCATCTCATGTCTCATCATTACGTCACTCAGCCTGGCCTCAAGGGATAAGAAAAGGGTTAAACAAAAGGTTTACTAAAGGGTTCTGAAAAGGATATTCACTGAAAGTATGGGGTCAGAGTCAGTTAATCACATGCCACTCATCACATGTCACTCATCTCATGTCACTCATCTCATGCCTCATCATTACGTCACTCATCTCATATCACTCATCTCATGTCTCGATCTCATGTCACTCATCACAATTCTCGATCTCATGTCACTCATCACATGTCACTAATCTCATGTCTCATCACTACGTCACTCATCTCATGTCTCATCACTATGTCAGTCATCTCATGTCTCATCATTACGTCACTAATACTAAGTTACTGCCTATATACTCTCGGGTGGCCACATTTAACTTCTGCCAATGACCTCTGCCCACTAGTCACCGCATAATATTACTGGTGACCTCTGCCCACCCCCTCCGCAGTAACTTATGCCCAACCTGCAGCGTCCTTCTGCCCAGAAGGATAGGTATAGGGTTTCAGGGTGTCTCTTACCCATCTCAGTCTCGATCTCATGTCACTCATCTCATGTTTAATCATAACGTCACTCAGCCTGGCCTCAAGGGATAAGAAAAGGGTTAAGCAAAAGGTTAATCAAAGGGTTCCGACAAGGGAATTCACAGAAAGTATAGGGTCAGAGTCAGTTAATCACATGTCACTCATCTCATGTTTCATCATTACGTCACTCATCTCATGTCACTCATCTCATGTCTCGATCTCATGTCACTCATCTCATTTCTTGATCTCATGTCACTCATCTCATGTCTCCATCTCATGTTAATCATCACATGTCACTCATCTCATGTCTCGTCACTACTTCACTCATCTCATGTCTCATCACTACGTCACTCATCTCATGTCTCATCATTACCTCACTGATACTAAGTTACTGCTTATATACTCTCGGATGGCCACATTTAAGTTCTGCCCATGACCTCTGCCAACTAGTAACCGCATAATATTACCGGTGACCTCTGCCAACCCCCTCCGCAGTAACTTATGCCCACCCTGCAGCGTCCTTCTACACAGAAGGATAGGAATAGGGTTTCAGGGTGTCGCTCACTCATCCCAGTCTGGATCCAATGTCACTCATCTCATGTCTCATCATTACGTCACTCAGCCTGGCCTCAAGGGATAAGAAAAGGGTTAAGCAAAAGGTGAACTAAAGGGTTCAGAAAAGGGAATTCACTGAAAGTATAGGGTCAGAGTCAGTTAATCACATTCCACGCATCAGATGTCACTCATCTCATGTCACTCATCTCATGTCTCATCATTACGTCACTCATCTCATATCACTCATCTCATGTCTCATCATTACGTCACTCATCACATGTCACTCAGCTCATGTCTCATCACTAGGTCACTGATCTCGTGTCTCATCATTACATCACTCCTACTAAGTTACTGCCTATATACTCTTGGGTGGCCACATTTAACTTCTGCCAATGACATCTGCCCACTAGTCATCGCATAATATTACCCGTGACCTATGCCCACCCCCTCCGCAGTAACTTATGCCCGACCCGTAGCGTCCTTCTGCCCAGAAGGATAGGAATAGGGTTTCAGGGTGTCTCTCACTTATCTCAGTTCGATCTCATGTCACTCATCTCATGTCTAATTATTACATCACTCAGCCTGGCCTCAAGGATAAGAAAAGGGTTAAGCAAAGGGTTTACCAAAGGGTTCAGAAAAGGGAATTCACAGAAAGTATATGGTCAGAGTCAGTTAATCACATGTCACTCATCTCATGTTTCATCATTACGTCACTCATCTCATGTCACTCATCTCATGTCTCGATCTCATGTCACTCATCTCATTTCTTGATCTCATGTCACTCATCTCATGTCTCCATCTCATGTTAATCATCACATGTCACTCCTCTCATGTCTCATCACTACGTCACTCATCTCATGTCTCATCACTATGTCACTCATGTCATGTCTCATCATTACGTCACTGATACTAAGTTACTGCCTATATACTCTCGGGTGGCCACATTTTACTTCTGCCCATGACCTCTTCCCACTAGTCACCGCATAATAATACCGGTGACCTCTGCCCATCCCCTCCGATGTAACTGATGCCCAGCCCGCAGCGTCGTTCTACCCAGAAGGGCCGGGATAGGGTTTCAGGGTGTCTCTCACTCATCTCCGACTCGATCTCATGTCACTCATCTCATGTCTCATCATTACGTCATAGAGCCTGGCCTCAAGGGATAAGAAAAGGGTTAAGCAAAGGGTTTACCAAAGGGTTTAGAAAAGGGAATTCACTGAAAGTATAGGGTCAGAGTCAGTTAATCACAAGTCACTCATCACATGTCACTCATCTCATGTCACTCATCGAATGTCTCGATCTCATGTCACTCATCTCATGTCTCGATCTCATGTCACTCATCAAATGTCTCATCATTACGTCACTGATACTAAGTTACTGCCTATATACTCTCCGGTGGCCACATTTAACTTCTGCCCATGACCTCTGCCCACTAGTCAACGCATAATATTACCGGTGACCTCTGCCAACCCCCTCCGCAGTAACTTATGCCCACCCTGCAGCGTCCTTCTACACAGAAGGATAGGAATAGGGTTTCAGGACGTCTCTCACTAATCTCAGTCTCGATCCCATGTCACTCATCTCATGTCTCATCACTACGTCACTCAGCCTGGCCTCAAGGGATAAGAAAAGGGTTAAGCAAAAGGTTTACTAAAGGGTTCAGAAAAGGATATTCACTGAAAATATAGGGTCAGAGTCTGTTAGTCAAATGCCACTCATCACATGTCACTCATCTCATGTCACTCATCTCATGTCTTATCTTTACGTCACTGATACTAAGTTACTGCCTATATACTCTCGGGTGGCCACATTTAACTTCTGCCCATGACCTCTGCCCACTAGTCACAGCATAATATTACCGGTGACCTCTGCCAACCCCCTCCGCAGTAACTTATGCCCACCCTGCAGCGTCCTTCTACACAGAAGGATAGGAATAGGGATTCAGGGTGTCTCTCACTCATCTCAGTCTCGATCCCATGTCACTCATCTCATGTCTCATCATTACGTCACTCAGCCTGGCCTCAAGAGATAAGAAAAGGGTTAAACAAAAGGTTTACTAAAGGGTTCTGAAAAGGATATTCACTGAAAGTATGGGGTCTGAGTCAGTTAATCACATGCCACACATCACATGTCACTCATCTCATGTCACTCATCTCATGCCTCATCATTACGTCACTCATCTCATATCACTCATCTCATGTCTCGATCTCATGTCACTCATCACAATTCTCGATCTCATGTCACTCATCACATGTCACTAATCTCATGTCTCATCACTACGTCACTCATCTCATGTCTCGTCACTATGTCAGTCATCTCATGTCTCATCATTACGTCACTGATACTAAGTTACTGCCTATATACTCTCGGGTGGCCACATTTAACTTCTGCCAATGACCTCTGCCCACTAGTCACCGCATAATATTACTGGTGACCTCTGCCCACCCCCTCCGCAGTAACTTATGCCCAACCTGCAGCGTCCTTCTGCCCAGAAGGATAGGAATAGGGTTTCAGGGTGTCGCTCACTCATCCCAGTCTGGATCCAATGTCACTCATCTCATGTCTCATCATTACGTCACTCAGCCTGGCCTCAAGGGATAAGAAAAGGGTTAAGCAAAAGGTGAACTAAAGGGTTCAGAAAAGGGAATTCACTGAAAGTATAGGGTCAGAGTCAGTTAATCACATTCCACGCATCAGATGTCACTCATCTCATGTCACTCATCTCATGTCTCATCATTACGTCACTCATCTCATATCACTCATCTCATGTCTCATCATTACGTCACTCATCACATGTCACTCAGCTCATGTCTCATCACTAGGTCACTGATCTCGTGTCTCATCATTACATCACTCCTACTAAGTTACTGCCTATATACTCTTGGGTGGCCACATTTAACTTCTGCCAATGACATCTGCCCACTAGTCATCGCATAATATTACCCGTGACCTATGCCCACCCCCTCCGCAGTAACTTATGCCCGACCCGTAGCGTCCTTCTGCCCAGAAGGATAGGAATAGGGTTTCAGGGTGTCTCTCACTTATCTCAGTTCGATCTCATGTCACTCATCTCATGTCTAATTATTACATCACTCAGCCTGGCCTCAAGGATAAGAAAAGGGTTAAGCAAAGGGTTTACCAAAGGGTTCAGAAAAGGGAATTCACAGAAAGTATATGGTCAGAGTCAGTTAATCACATGTCACTCATCTCATGTTTCATCATTACGTCACTCATCTCATGTCACTCATCTCATGTCTCGATCTCATGTCACTCATCTCATTTCTTGATCTCATGTCACTCATCTCATGTCTCCATCTCATGTTAATCATCACATGTCACTCCTCTCATGTCTCATCACTACGTCACTCATCTCATGTCTCATCACTATGTCACTCATGTCATGTCTCATCATTACGTCACTGATACTAAGTTACTGCCTATATACTCTCGGGTGGCCACATTTTACTTCTGCCCATGACCTCTTCCCACTAGTCACCGCATAATAATACCGGTGACCTCTGCCCATCCCCTCCGATGTAACTGATGCCCAGCCCGCAGCGTCGTTCTACCCAGAAGGGCCGCGATAGGGTTTCAGGGTGTCTCTCACTCATCTCCGACTCGATCTCATGTCACTCATCTCATGTCTCATCATTACGTCATAGAGCCTGGCCTCAAGGGATAAGAAAAGGGTTAAGCAAAGGGTTTACCAAAGGGTTTAGAAAGGGGAATTCACTGAAAGTATAGGGTCAGAGTCAGTTAATCACAAGTCACTCATCACATGTCACTCATCTCATGTCACTCATCGAATGTCTCGATCTCATGTCACTCATCTCATGTCTCGATCTCATGTCACTCATCAAATGTCTCATCATTACGTCACTGATACTAAGTTACTGCCTATATACTCTCCGGTGGCCACATTTAACTTCTGCCCATGACCTCTGCCCACTAGTCAACGCATAATATTACCGGTGACCTCTGCCAACCCCCTCCGCAGTAACTTATGCCCACCCTGCAGCGTCCTTCTACACAGAAGGATAGGAATAGGGTTTCAGGACGTCTCTCACTAATCTCAGTCTCGATCCCATGTCACTCATCTCATGTCTCATCACTACGTCACTCAGCCTGGCCTCAAGGGATAAGAAAAGGGTTAAGCAAAAGGTTTACTAAAGGGTTCAGAAAAGGATATTCACTGAAAATATAGGGTCAGAGTCTGTTAGTCAAATGCCACTCATCACATGTCACTCATCTCATGTCACTCATCTCATGTCTTATCTTTACGTCACTGATACTAAGTTACTGCCTATATACTCTCGGGTGGCCACATTTAACTTCTGCCCATGACCTCTGCCCACTAGTCACAGCATAATATTACCGGTGACCTCTGCCAACCCCCTCCGCAGTAACTTATGCCCACCCTGCAGCGTCCTTCTACACAGAAGGATAGGAATAGGGATTCAGGGTGTCTCTCACTCATCTCAGTCTCGATCCCATGTCACTCATCTCATGTCTCATCATTACGTCACTCAGCCTGGCCTCAAGAGATAAGAAAAGGGTTAAACAAAAGGTTTACTAAAGGGTTCTGAAAAGGATATTCACTGAAAGTATGGGGTCTGAGTCAGTTAATCACATGCCACACATCACATGTCACTCATCTCATGTCACTCATCTCATGCCTCATCATTACGTCACTCATCTCATATCACTCATCTCATGTCTCGATCTCATGTCACTCATCACAATTCTCGATCTCATGTCACTCATCACATGTCACTAATCTCATGTCTCATCACTACGTCACTCATCTCATGTCTCGTCACTATGTCAGTCATCTCATGTCTCATCATTACGTCACTGATACTAAGTTACTGCCTATATACTCTCGGGTGGCCACATTTAACTTCTGCCAATGACCTCTGCCCACTAGTCACCGCATAATATTACTGGTGACCTCTGCCCACCCCCTCCGCAGTAACTTATGCCCAACCTGCAGCGTCCTTCTGCCCAGAAGGATAGGAATAGGGTTTCAGGGTGTCTCTTACTCATCTCAGTCTCGATCTCATGTCACTCATCTCATGTTTCATCATTACGTCACTCAGCCTGGCCTCAAGGGATAAGAAAAGGGTTAAGCAAAAGGTTTACCAAAGGGTTCCGACAAGGGAATTCACAGAAAGTATAGGGTCAGAGTCAGTTAATCACATGTCACTCATCTCATGTTTCATCATTACGTCACTCATCTCATGTCACTCATCTCATGTCTTGATCTCATGTCACTCATCTCATTTCTTGATCTCATGTCACTCATCTCATGTCTCCATCTCATGTTACTCATCACATGTCACTAATCTCATGTCTCATCACTACGTCACTCATCTCATGTCTCATCACTATGTCAGTCATCTCATGTCTCATCATTACGTCACTGATACTATGTTACTGCCTATATACTCTCGGGTGGCCACATTTAACTTCTGCCCTCCACCTCTGCCCACTAATCACCACATAATAATACCGGTGACCTCTGCCCAGCCCCTCCGCATCAACTTATGCCCACCCCGCAGCGTCCTTCTGCCCAGAAAGATAGGAATAGGGTTTCAGGGTGTCCCTCACTCATCTCAGTCTCGATCCCATGCCACTCCTCTCATGTCTCATCATTACGTCACGCAGCCTGGCCTCAAGGGATAAGAAAAGGGTTAAGCAAAAGGTTTACTGAAGGGTTCAGAAAAGGATATTCACTGAAATCATGGGGTCAGAGTCAGTTAATCACATACCACTCATCACATGTCACTCATCTCATGTCACTCATCTCATGCCTCATCATTACGTCCCTCATCTCATATCACACATCTCATGTCTCGATCTCATGTCACTCATCACATTTCTCGTTCTCATGTCACTCATCACATGTCACTAATCTCATGTCTCAGCACTACCTCAATCATCTCATGTCTCATCACTATGTCAGTCATCTCTTATGTCTCATCATTACGTCACTGATACACATTTAACTTCTGCCCTCGACCTCTGCCCACTAATCACCACATAATAATACCGGTGATCTCTGCCCAGCCCCTCCGCATCAACTTATGCCCACCCCGCAGCGTCCTTCTGCCCAGAAGGATAGGAATAGGGTTTCAGGGTGTCTCTAA
This sequence comes from Catostylus mosaicus, assembly GCA_964019065.1. NCBI lineage: Eukaryota > Metazoa > Cnidaria > Scyphozoa > Rhizostomeae > Catostylidae > Catostylus > Catostylus mosaicus. The sequence goes on along the minus strand of OZ025184.1, from coordinate 5,081,172 downwards.
CTCATCTCAGTCTCGATCTCATGTCACTCATCTCATGTCTAATTATTACATCACTCAGCCTGGCCTCAAGGGATAAGAACAGGGTTAAGCAAAGGGTTTACCAAAGGGTTCAGAAAAGGGAAATCACAGAACGTATAGGGTCAGAGTCAGGTTATCACATGTCACTCGTCACATGCCACTCATCTCATGTCACTCATCTCATGTTTCATCATTACGTCACTCATCTCATTTCACTCATCTCATGTCTCGATCTCATGTCACTCATCTCATGTCTCGATCTCATGTCACTCATCACATGTCACTCATCTCATGTCTCATCACTACGTCACTCATCTCATGTCTCATCACTATGTCACTCATCTCATGTCTCATCATTACGCCACTGATACTAAGTTACTGCTTATATACTCCCGGGTGGCAACATTTATTTCTGCTCATGACCTCTGCCCACTAGTATCCGCATATTATTACCGGTGACCTCTGCCCACCCCCTCCGATGTAACTCATGCCCAGCCCGCAAAGTCCTTCTACCCAGAAGGACAGGAATAGGGTTTCAGGGTGTCTCTCATTCATCTCAGACTCGATCTCATGTCACTCATCTCATGTGTCATCATTAAGTCATAAAGCCTGGCCTCAAGGGATAAGAAAAGGGTTAAGCAAAGGATTTACCAAAGGGTTTAGAAAGGGGAATTCACTGAAATTATACCGTCAGAGTTAGTTAATCACATGTCACTCATCACATGTCACTCATCTCATGTCACTCATCGAATGTCTCGATCTCATGTCACTCATCTCATGTCTCGATCTCATGTCACTCATCAAATGTCTCATCATTACGTCACTCATCTCATATCACTCATCTCATGTCTCGATCTCATGTCACTCATATCATGTCTCGATCTCATGTCACTCATCACATGTCACTCATCTCATGTCTCATCACTACGTCACTCATCTCATGTCTCATCATTACGTCACTGATACTAAGTTACTGCCTATATACTCTCCGGTGGCCACATTTAACTTCTGCCCATGACCTCTGCCCACTAGTCAACGCATAATATTACCGGTGACCTCTGCCAACCCCCTCCGCAGTAACTTATGCCCACCCTGCAGCGTCCTTCCACACAGAAGGATAGGAATAGGGTTTCAGGACGTCTCTCACTCATCTCAGTCTCGATCCCATGTCACTCATCTCATGTCTCATCATTACGTCACTCAGCCTGGCCTCAAGGGAAAAAAAAGGGTTAAGCAAAAGGTTTACTAAAAGGTTCAGAAAAGGATCTTCACTGAAATTATGGGGTCAGAGTCAGTTAGTCAAATGCCACTTATCACATGTCACTCATCTCATGTCACTCATCTCATGTCTAATCATTACGTCACTGATACTAAGTTACTGCCTATATACTCTCGGGTGGCCACATTTAACTTCTGCCCATCACCTCTGCCCACTTGTCACAGCATAATATTACCGGTGACCTCTGCCAACCCCCTCCGCAGTAAATTATGCCCACCCTGCAGCGTCCTTCTACACAGAAGGATAGGAATAGGGATTCAGGGTATCTCTCACTCTTCTCAGTCTCGATCCCATGTCACTCATCTCATGTCTCATCATTACGTCACTCAGCCTGGCCTCAACGGATAAGAAAAGGGTTAAGCAAAAGGTTTACTAAAGGGTTCTGCAAAGGATATTCACTGAAAGTATGGGGTCAGAGTCAGTTAATCACATGCCACTCATCACATGTCACTCATCTCATGTCACTCATCTCATGCCTCATCATTACGTCACTCATCTCATATCACTCATCTCATGTCTCGATCTCATGTCACTCATCACATTTCTCGATCTCATGTCACTCACCACATGTCACTAATCTCATGTCTCATCACTACGTCTCTCATCTCATGTCTCATCACTATGTCAGTCATCTCATGTCTCATCATTACGTCACTGATACTAAGTTACTGCCTATATACTCTCGGGTGGCTACATTTAACTTCTGCCCTCCACCTCTGCCCACTAATCACCACATAATAATACCGGTGACCTCTGCCCAGCCCCTCCGCATCAACTTATGCCCACCCCGCAGCGTCCTTCTGCCCAGAAGGATAGGAATAGGGTTTCAGGGTGTCTCTAACTCGTCTCAGTCTCGATCTCATGTCACTCACCTCATGTCTAATTATTAAATCACTCAGCCTGGCCTCAAGGGATAAGAAAAGGGTTAAGCAAACGGTTTACCAAAGGGTTCAGAAAAGGGATTTCACAGAAAGTATAGGGTCAGAGTCAGGTTATCACATGTCACTCGTCACATGCCACTCATCTCATGTCACTCATCTCATGTTTCATCATTACGTCACTCATCTCATGTCACTCATCTCATGTCTCGATCTCATGTCACTCATCTCATGTCTCGATCTCATGTCACTCATCACATGTCACTCATCTCATGTCTCATCACTACCTCACTCATCTCATGTCTCATCTCATGTCACTCACATCATGTCTCATCATTACGTCACTGATACTAAGTTACTACCTATATACTCTCGGGTGGCCACATTTAACTACTGCCCATGACCTCTGCCCACTAGTCACCGCATTATATTACCGGTGACCTCTGCAACCCCCTCCGCAGTAACTTATGCCCACCCTGCAGCGTCCTTCTACACAGAAAGATAGGAATACCAGGATTTCAGGGTGTCTCTCACTCATCTCAGTCTCGATCTCATGCCACTCATCGCATGTCTCATCATTACGTCGCTCATCTCATATCACTCATCTCATGTCTCGATCTCATGTCACACATCACATGTCACTCATCTCATGTCTCATCACTACGTCACTGATCTCATGTCTAATCATTACGTCACTGATACTAAGTTACTGCCTATATACTCTCGGGTGGCCACATTTGACTTCTGCCCTCGACCTCTGCCCACTAATCACCACATAATAATTCCGGTGACCTCTGCCCAGCCCCTCCGCATCAACTTATGCCCACCCCGCAGCGTCCTTCTGCCCAGAAGGATAGGGATAGGGTTTCAGGGTGTCTCTATCTCATCTCAGTCTCGATCTCATGTCACTCATCTCATGTCTAATTATTACATCACTCAGCCTGGCCTCAAGGGATAAGAAAAGGGTTAAGCAAAAGGTTTACTTAAGGGTTCTGCAAATGATATTCACTGAAAGTATGGGGTCAGAGTCAGTTAATCACATGCCACTCATCACATGTCACTCATCTCATGTCACTCATCTCATGCCTCATCATTACGTCACTCATCTCATATCACTCATCTCATGTCTCGATCTCATGTCACTCATCTCATGTCTCGATCTCATGTCACTCATCACATGTCACTCATCTCATGTCTCATCACTACGTCACTCATCTCATGTCTCATCACTATGTCACTCATCTCATGTCTCATCATTACGCCACTGATACTAAGTTACTGCTTATATACTCCCGGGTGGCAACATTTATTTCTGCCCATGACCTCTGCCCACTAGTCTTCGCTTATTATTACCGGTGACCTCTGCCCACCCCGTCCGATGTAACTCATGCCCAGCCCGCAGCGTCCTTCTACCCAGAAGGACAGGAATAGGGTTTCAGGGTGTCTCTCATTCATCTCAGACTCGATCTCATGTCACTCATCTCATGTGTCATAATTACGTCATAAAGCCTGGCCTCAAGGGATAAGAAAAGGGTTAAGCAAAGGGTTTACCAAAGGGTTTAGAAAAGGGAATTCACTGAAAGTATACCGTCAGAGTTAGTTAATCACATGTCACTCATCACATGTCACTCATCTCTTGTCACTCACCTCATGTCTCATCATTACGTCACTGATACTAAGTTACTACCTATATACTCTCGGGTGGCCACATTTAACTTCTGCCCATGACCTCTGCCCACTAGTCACCGCATAATATTACCGGTGACCTCTGCAACCCCCTCCGCAGTAACTTATGCCCACCCTGCAGCGTCCTTTTACACAGAAAGATAGGAATACCAGGATTTCAGGGTGTCTCTCACTCATCTCAGTCTCGATCTCATGCCACTCATCGCATGTCTCATCATTACGTCGCTCATCTCATATCACTCATCTCATGTCTCGATCTCACGTCACACATCACATGTCACTCATCTCATGTCTCATCACTACGTCACTGATCTCATGTCTAATCATTACGTCACTGATTCTAAGTTACTGCCTATATACTCTCGGGTGGCCACATTTTACTTCTGGCCATGACCTCTGCCAACTAGTCACCACATAATACTACCGGTGACCTCTGCCAACCCCCTCCGCAGTAACTTATGCCCAGCCTGTAGCGTCCTTCTACACAGATGGATAGGAATACGGTTTCAGGATGTCTGTCACTCATCTCAGTCTCGATCCCATGTCACTCATCTCATGCCTCATCATTACGTCAATCAGCTTGGCCTCAAGGGATAAGAAAGGGGTTAAGCAAAAGATTTACTAAAGGGTTCAGAAAAGGATATTCACTGAAAGTATGGGATCAGAGTCAGTTAATCACATGCCACTCATCACATGTCACTCATCTCATGTTACTCATCTCATACCTCATCATTACGTCACTCATCTAATATCACACATCTCATGTCTCGATCTCATGTCACTCATCACATGTCTAATTATTACATCACTCAGCCTGGCCTCAAGGGATAAGAACAGGGTTAAGCAAAGGGTTTACCAATAGGTTCAGAAAAGGGAATTCACAGAAAGTATAGGGTCAGAGTCAGGTTATCACATGTCACTCGTCACATGCCACTCATCTCATGTCACTCATCTCATGTTTCATCATTACGTCACTCATCTCATGTCACTCATCTCATGTCTCGATCTCATGTCATTCATCTCATGTCTCGATCTCGTGTCACTCATCACATGTCACTCATCTCATGTCTCATCACTACGTCACTCATCTCATGTCTCATCTCATGTCACTCACCTCATGTCTCATCATTACGTCACTGATACTAAGTTACTACCTATATACTCTCGGGTGGCCACATTTAACTACTGCCCATGACCTCTGCCCACTAGTCACCGCATTATATTACCGGTGACCTCTGCAACCCCCTCCGCAGTAACTTATGCCCACCCTGCAGCGTCCTTCTACACAGAAAGATAGGAATACCAGGATTTCAGGGTGTCTCTCACTCATCTCAGTCTCGATCTCATGCCACTCATCGCATGTCTCATCATTACGTCGCTCATCTCATATCACTCATTTCATCTCTCGATCTCATGTCACACATCACATGTCACTCATCTCATGTCTCATCACTACGTCACTGATCTCATGTCTAATCATTACGTCACTGATACTAAGTTACTGCCTATATACTCTCGGGTGGCCTTATTTGACTTCTGCCCTCGACCTCTGCCCACTAATCACCACATAATAATTCCGGTGACCTCTGCCCAGCCCCTCCGCATCAACTTATGCCCACCCCGCAGCGTCCTTCTGCCCAGAAGGATAGGGATAGGGTTTCAGGGTGTCTCTATCTCATCTCAGTCTCGATCTCATGTCACTCATCTCATGTCTAATTATTACATCACTCAGACTGGCCTCAAGGGATAAGAAAAGGGTTAAGCAAAGGGTTTACCAAAGGGTTCAGAAAAGGGAATTCACAGAAAGTATAGGGTCAGAGTCAGTTTATCACATGTCACTCGTCACATGCCACTCATCTCATGTCACTCATCTCATGTTTCATCATTACGTCACTCATCTCATGTCACTCATCTCATGTCTCGATCTCATGTCACTCATCTCATGTTTCGATCTCATGTCACTCATCACATGTCACTCATCTCATGTCTCATCACTACCTCACTCATCTCATGTCTCATCACTACGTCACTCATCTCATGTCTCATCATTACGCCACTGATACTAAGTTACTGCTTATATACTCCCGGGTGGCAACATTTATTTCTGCCCATGACCTCTGCCCACTAGTCACCGCTTATTATTACTGGTGACCTCTGCCCACCCCGTCCGATGTAACTCATGCCCAGCCCGCAGCGTCCTTCTACCGAGAAGGACAGGAATAGGGTTTCAGGGTGTCTCTCATTCATCTCAGACTCGATCTCATGTCACTCATCTCATGTGTCATAATTACGTCATAAAGCCTGGCCTCAAGGGATAAGAAAAGGGTTAAGCAAAGGGTTTACCAAAGGGTTTAGAAAAGGGAATTCACTGAAAGTATACCGTCAGAGTTAGTTAATCACATGTCACTCATCACATGTCACTCATCTCTTGTCACTCACCTCATGTCTCATCATTACGTCACTGATACTAAGTTACTACCTATATACTCTCGGGTGGCCACATTTAACTTCTGCCCATGACCTCTGCCCACTAGTCACCGCATAATATTACCGGTGACCTCTGCAACCCCCTCCGCAGTAACTTATGCCCACCCTGCAGCGTCCTTCTACACAGAAAGATAGGAATACCAGGATTTCAGGGTGTCTCTCACTCATCTCAGTCTCGATCTCATGCCACTCATCGCATGTCTCATCATTACGTCGCTCATCTCATATCACTCATCTCATGTCTCGATCTCATGTCACACATCACATGTCACTCATCTCATGTCTCATCACTACGTCACTGATCTCATGTCTAATCATTACGTCACTGATTCTAAGTTACTGCCTATATACTCTCGGGTCGCCACATTTAACTTCTGGCCATGACCTCTGCCAACTAGTCACCACATAATACTACCGGTGACCTCTGCCAACCCCCTCCGCAGTAACTTATGCCCAGCCTGCAGCGTCCTTCTACACAGATGGATAGGAATAGGGTTTCAGGATGTCTGTCACTCATCTCAGTCTCGATCCCATGTCACTCATCTCATGCCTCATCATTACGTCAATCAGCTTGGCCTCAAGGGATAAGAAAAGGGAAAGTACAGGGACACAGTCAGGTTATCACATGTCACTCATCTCATGTCTCCATCTCATGTCATTCATCACTTGTCACTCATCTCATGTCTCATCACTACGTCAATCATCTCATATCTCATCACTAGGTCAATCATCTCCTCTCTCATCATTACGCCACTGATACTAAGTTAGTGCTTATATACTCCCGGGTGGCAACATTTAACTTCTGCTCATGACCTCTGCCAACTAGTCACCGCAAAATATTACCGGTGACCTCTGCCAACCCCCTCCGCAGTAACTTATGCCCATCCCCCAACGTCCTTCTGCCTAGAAGGATAGGAAAAGGGTTTCAGGGTGTCTCTCACTCATCTCAGTCTCGATCTCATGTCACTCATCTCATGTCTCATCATTACGTCACTCAACTTGGCCTCAAGGGATAAGAAAAGGGTTACGCAAATGGTTTACCAAAGGGTTCAGAAAAGGAATTCACAGAAAGTATAGGGTCAGAGTCAGTTAATCACATGTCACTCATCACATGTCACTCATCTCATGTCACTCATCTCATGTCTCATCATTACGTCACTCATCTCATGTCACTCATCTCATGTCTCGATCTCATGTCACTCATTTCATGTCTCCATCTCATGTCACTCATCACATGTCACTCATCTCATGTCTCATCACTACGTCACTCGTCTCAAGTCTCATCACTACGTCACTCATCTCATGTCTCATCACTATGTCAGTCATCTCATGTCTCATCATTACGTCACTGATACTAAGTTACTGCCTATATACTCTGGGATGGCCACATTTAACTTATGCTCTTGACCTCTGCCCACTAATCACCACATAATATTACCGGTGACCTCTGCACACCCCTTCCGGAATAATTTATGCCCACCCTGCAGCTTTCTTCTTCCCAGAAGGATAGGAATAGGGTTTCAGGGTGTCTCTCACTCATCTCAGTCTCGATCTCATGTCACTCATCTTATGTCTAGTCATTACGTCACTCAGCCTGGCCTCAAGGGATAAGAAAAGGGTTTAGCAAGGGGTTTACCAAAGGGTTCAGAAAAGGGAATTCACTGAAAGTATAGGGTCAGAGTCAGTTAATCACATGCCACTCATCAGATGTCACTCATCTCATGTCACTCATCTCATGTCTCATCATTACGTCACTCATCTCGTATCACTCATCTCATGTCTCATCATTGCGTCACTCATCACATGTCACTCAGCTCATGTCTCATCACTACGTCACTGATCTCGTGTCTCATCTTTACATCACTCCTACTAAGTTACTGCCATATACTCTTGGGTGGCCACATTTAACTTCTGCCAATGACATCTGCCCACTAGCCACCGCATAATATTACCGGTGACCTCTGCAACCCCCTCCGCAGTAACTTATGCCCACCCTGCAGCGTCCTTCTACACAGAAAGATAGGAATACCAGGATTTCAGGGTGTCTCTCACTCATCTCAGTCTCGATCTCATGCCACTCATCGCATGTCTCATCATTACGTCGCTCATCTCATATCACTCATTTCATCTCTCGATCTCATGTCACACATCACATGTCACTCATCTCATGTCTCATCACTACGTCACTGATCTCATGTCTAATCATTACGTCACTGATACTAAGTTACTGCCTATATACTCTCGGGTGGCCTTATTTGACTTCTGCCCTCGACCTCTGCCCACTAATCACCACATAATAATTCCGGTGACCTCTGCCCAGCCCCTCCGCATCAACTTATGCCCACCCCGCAGCGTCCTTCTGCCCAGAAGGATAGGGATAGGGTTTCAGGGTGTCTCTATCTCATCTCAGTCTCGATCTCATGTCACTCATCTCATGTCTAATTATTACATCACTCAGACTGGCCTCAAGGGATAAGAAAAGGGTTAAGCAAAGGGTTTACCAAAGGGTTCAGAAAAGGGAATTCACAGAAAGTATAGGGTCAGAGTCAGTTTATCACATGTCACTCGTCACATGCCACTCATCTCATGTCACTCATCTCATGTTTCATCATTACGTCACTCATCTCATGTCACTCATCTCATGTCTCGATCTCATGTCACTCATCTCATGTTTCGATCTCATGTCACTCATCACATGTCACTCATCTCATGTCTCATCACTACCTCACTCATCTCATGTCTCATCACTACGTCACTCATCTCATGTCTCATCATTACGCCACTGATACTAAGTTACTGCTTATATACTCCCGGGTGGCAACATTTATTTCTGCCCATGACCTCTGCCCACTAGTCACCGCTTATTATTACTGGTGACCTCTGCCCACCCCGTCCGATGTAACTCATGCCCAGCCCGCAGCGTCCTTCTACCGAGAAGGACAGGAATAGGGTTTCAGGGTGTCTCTCATTCATCTCAGACTCGATCTCATGTCACTCATCTCATGTGTCATAATTACGTCATAAAGCCTGGCCTCAAGGGATAAGAAAAGGGTTAAGCAAAGGGTTTACCAAAGGGTTTAGAAAAGGGAATTCACTGAAAGTATACCGTCAGAGTTAGTTAATCACATGTCACTCATCACATGTCACTCATCTCTTGTCACTCACCTCATGTCTCATCATTACGTCACTGATACTAAGTTACTACCTATATACTCTCGGGTGGCCACATTTAACTTCTGCCCATGACCTCTGCCCACTAGTCACCGCATAATATTACCGGTGACCTCTGCAACCCCCTCCGCAGTAACTTATGCCCACCCTGCAGCGTCCTTCTACACAGAAAGATAGGAATACCAGGATTTCAGGGTGTCTCTCACTCATCTCAGTCTCGATCTCATGCCACTCATCGCATGTCTCATCATTACGTCGCTCATCTCATATCACTCATCTCATGTCTCGATCTCATGTCACACATCACATGTCACTCATCTCATGTCTCATCACTACGTCACTGATCTCATGTCTAATCATTACGTCACTGATTCTAAGTTACTGCCTATATACTCTCGGGTCGCCACATTTAACTTCTGGCCATGACCTCTGCCAACTAGTCACCACATAATACTACCGGTGACCTCTGCCAACCCCCTCCGCAGTAACTTATGCCCAGCCTGCAGCGTCCTTCTACACAGATGGATAGGAATAGGGTTTCAGGATGTCTGTCACTCATCTCAGTCTCGATCCCATGTCACTCATCTCATGCCTCATCATTACGTCAATCAGCTTGGCCTCAAGGGATAAGAAAAGGGAAAGTACAGGGACACAGTCAGGTTATCACATGTCACTCATCTCATGTCTCCATCTCATGTCATTCATCACTTGTCACTCATCTCATGTCTCATCACTACGTCAATCATCTCATATCTCATCACTAGGTCAATCATCTCCTCTCTCATCATTACGCCACTGATACTAAGTTAGTGCTTATATACTCCCGGGTGGCAACATTTAACTTCTGCTCATGACCTCTGCCAACTAGTCACCGCAAAATATTACCGGTGACCTCTGCCAACCCCCTCCGCAGTAACTTATGCCCATCCCCCAACGTCCTTCTGCCTAGAAGGATAGGAAAAGGGTTTCAGGGTGTCTCTCACTCATCTCAGTCTCGATCTCATGTCACTCATCTCATGTCTCATCATTACGTCACTCAACTTGGCCTCAAGGGATAAGAAAAGGGTTACGCAAATGGTTTACCAAAGGGTTCAGAAAAGGAATTCACAGAAAGTATAGGGTCAGAGTCAGTTAATCACATGTCACTCATCACATGTCACTCATCTCATGTCACTCATCTCATGTCTCATCATTACGTCACTCATCTCATGTCACTCATCTCATGTCTCGATCTCATGTCACTCATTTCATGTCTCCATCTCATGTCACTCATCACATGTCACTCATCTCATGTCTCATCACTACGTCACTCGTCTCAAGTCTCATCACTACGTCACTCATCTCATGTCTCATCACTATGTCAGTCATCTCATGTCTCATCATTACGTCACTGATACTAAGTTACTGCCTATATACTCTGGGATGGCCACATTTAACTTATGCTCTTGACCTCTGCCCACTAATCACCACATAATATTACCGGTGACCTCTGCACACCCCTTCCGGAATAATTTATGCCCACCCTGCAGCTTTCTTCTTCCCAGAAGGATAGGAATAGGGTTTCAGGGTGTCTCTCACTCATCTCAGTCTCGATCTCATGTCACTCATCTTATGTCTAGTCATTACGTCACTCAGCCTGGCCTCAAGGGATAAGAAAAGGGTTTAGCAAGGGGTTTACCAAAGGGTTCAGAAAAGGGAATTCACTGAAAGTATAGGGTCAGAGTCAGTTAATCACATGCCACTCATCAGATGTCACTCATCTCATGTCACTCATCTCATGTCTCATCATTACGTCACTCATCTCGTATCACTCATCTCATGTCTCATCATTGCGTCACTCATCACATGTCACTCAGCTCATGTCTCATCACTACGTCACTGATCTCGTGTCTCATCTTTACATCACTCCTACTAAGTTACTGCCATATACTCTTGGGTGGCCACATTTAACTTCTGCCAATGACATCTGCCCACTAGCCACCGCATAATATTACCGGTGACCTATGCCCACCCCCTCCGCAGTAACTTATGCCCGACCCATAGCGTCCTTCTGCCCAGAAGGATAGAAATAGGGTTTCAGGGTGTCTCTCACTTATCTCAGTCTCGATCTTATGTCCCTCATCTCATGTCTCATCATTACGTCAATCAGCCTGGCCTCAAGGGATAAGAAAAATGTTAAGGAAAAGGTTTCCCAAAGGGTTCAGAAAAGGAAATTTACAGAAAGTATAGTGTCAGAGTCAGTCAATCACATGTCACTCATCTCATGTCACTCATCTCATGTCTCATTACGTCACTCATCTCATGTCACTCATCTCATGTCTCGATCTCATTTCACTCATCTCATGTCTCGATCTCATGTCACTCATCACATGTCACTCATCTCATGTCTCATCACTGCGTTACTCATCTCATTTCTCATCATTACGTCACTGATACTAAGTTACTGCCTATATACTCTCGGGTGGCCACATTTAACTTCTGCCCAAGACCTCTGCCTACTAGTCATCGCATATTATTACCGGTGACCTCTGCCAACCCCCTCCGCAGTAACTTATGCCTACCCTGCAGCGTCCTTCTACACAGAAGGATAGGGATAGGGTTTCAGGGTGTCTCTCACTCATCTCAGTCTCGATCCCATGTCACTCATCTCATGTCTCATTATTACATCACTCATCCTGGCCTCAAGGGATAAGAAAAGGGTTAAACAAAAAGTTTACAAAAGGGTTCCGACAGGGGAATTCACAGAAAGTATAGGGTCAGAGTCAGTTAATCACATGTCACTCATCTCATGTCTCATCATTACGTCACTCATCTCATGTCACTCATCTCATGTCTCGATCTCATGTCACTCATCTAACTTCTTGATCTCATGTCACTCATCTCATGTCTCCATCTCATGTCACTCATCACCTGTCACTCATTTCATTTCTCGTCACTACGTCACTCATCTCATGTCTCATCACTACGTCACTCATCTCATGTCTCATCATTACCTCACTGATACTAAGTTACTGCCTATATACTCTCGGGTGGCCACATTTAACTTCTGCCCATGACCTCTGCCAACTAGTAACCGCATAATATTACCGGTGACCTCCGCCAACCCCCTCCGCAGTAACTTATGCCCGCCCTGCAGCGTCCTTCTACACAAAAGGATAGGAATAGGGTTTCAGGGTGTCGCTCACTCATCTCAGTCTGGATCCCATGTCACTCATCTCATGTCTCATCATTACGCCACTCAGCCTGGCCTCAAGGGATAAGAAAAGGGTTAAGCAAAAGGTTTACTAAAAGGTTCAGAAAAGGGAATTCACAGAAAGTATAGGGTCAGAGTCAGTTAATCACATGTCACTCATCTCATGTCTCGATCTCATGTCACTCATCTCAAGTCTCCATGTCATGTCACTCATCACATGTCACTCATCTCATGTCTCATCACTACGTCACTGATCTCGTGTCTCATCTTTACATCACTCCTACTAAGTTACTGCCTATATACTCTTGGGTGGCCACATTTAACTTCTGCCAATGACATATGCCCACTAGCCACCGCATAATATTACCGGTGACCTATGCCCACCCCCTCCGCAGTAACTTATGCCCGACCCATAGCGTCCTTCTGCCCAGAAGGATAGGAATAGGGTTTCAGGGTGTCTCTCACTTATCTCAGTCTCGATCTTATGTCCCTCATCTCATGTCTCATCATTACGTCAATCAGCCTGGCCTCAAGGGATAAGAAAAATGTTAAGCAAAAGGTTTCCCAAAGGGTTCAGAAAAGGAAATTTACAGAAAGTATAGTGTCAGAGTCAGTCAATCACATGTCACTCATCTCATGTCACTCATCTCATGTCTCATTACGTCACTCATCTCATGTCACTCATCTCATGTCTCGATCTCATTTCAGTCATCTCATGTCTCGATCTCATGTCACTCATCACATGTCACTCATCTCATGTCTCATCACTACGTCACTCATCTCATTTCTCATCATTACGTCACTGATACTAAGTTACTGCCTATATACTCTCGGGTGGCCACATTTAACTTCTGCCCAAGACCTCTGTCTACTAGTCATCGCATATTATTACCGGTGACCTCTGCCAACCCCCTCCGCAGTAACTTATGCCTACCCTGCAGCGTCCTTCTACACAGAAGGATAGGGATAGGGTTTCAGGGTGTCTCTCACTCATCTCAGTCTCGATCCCATGTCACTCATCTCATGTCTCATTATTACATCACTCATCCTGGCCTCAAGGGATAAGAAAAGGGTTAAACAAAAAGTTTACAAAAGGGTTCCGACAGGGGAATTCACAGAAAGTATAGGGTCAGAGTCAGTTAATCACATGTCACTCATCTCATGTCTCATCATTACGTCACTCATCTCATGTCACTCATCTCATGTCTCGATCTCATGTCACTCATCTAATTTCTTGATCTCATGTCACTCATCTCATGTCTCCATCTCATGTCACTCATCACCTGTCACTGATTTCATTTCTCGTCACTACGTCACTCATCTCATGTCTCATCACTACGTCACTCATCTCATGTCTCATCATTACCTCACTGATACTAAGTTACTTTCTATATACTCTCGGGTGGCCACATTTAACTTCTGCCCATGACCTCTGCCAACTAGTAACCGCATAATATTACCGGTGACCTCCGCCAACCCCCTCCGCAGTAACTTATGCCCGCCCTGCAGCGTCCTTCTACACAAAAGGATAGGAATAGGGTTTCAGGGTGTCGCTCACTCATCTCAGTCTGGATCCCATGTCACTCATCTCATGTCTCATCATTACGCCACTCAGCCTGGCCTCAAGGGATAAGAAAAGGGTTAAGCAAAAGGTTTACTAAAAGGTTCAGAAAAGGGAATTCACAGAAAGTATAGGGTCAGAGTCAGTTAATCACATGTCACTCATATCATGTCTCGATCTCATGTCACTCATCTCAAGTCTCCATGTCATGTCACTCATCACATGTCACTCATCTCATGTCTCATCACTATGTCAATCATCTCCTGTCTCATCATTACGTATCTCATACTAAGTTACTGCCTATATACTCTCGCGTTGCCACATTTAACTTCTGCCCTCGACCTCTGCCCATTAATCACCACATAATAATACCGGTAACCTCTGCCCACCCCCTCCGCAGTAACTTATGCCCATCCCGCAGCGTCCTTCTGCCCAGAAGGATAGGAATAGGGTTTCAGGGTGTCTCTAACTCATCTCAGTCTCGATCTCATGTCACTCATCTCATGTCCAATTATTACATCACTCAGCCTGGCCTCAAGGGATAAGAAAAGGGTTAAGCAAAGGGTTTACCAAAGGGTTCAGAAAAGGGAATTCACAGAAAGTATAGGGTCAGAGTCAGTTTATCACATGTCACTCATCACATGCCACTCATCTCATGTCTCTCATCTCATGTTTCATCATTACGTCACTCATCTCATGTCACTCATCTCATGTCTCGATCTCATGTCACTCATCACATGTCACTCATCTCATGTCTCATCACTACGTCACTCATCTCATGTCTTATCACTACGTCACTCATCTCATGTCTCATCATTACGTCACTGATACTAAGTTACTGCCTATATATTCTCGGGTGGCCACATTTAACTTCTGCCCATGACCTCTTCCCACTAGTCACCGCAAAATATTACCGGTGACTTCTGCCCTCCCCCTCCGATGTAACTCATGCCCACCCCGCAGCGTCCTTCTACCCAGAAGGACAGGAATAGGGTTTCAGGGTGTCTCTCACTCATCTCAGTCTCGATCTCATGTCACTCATCTCATGTCTCATCATTACGTCAATCAGCTTGGCCTCAAGGGATAAGAAAAGGGTTAAGCAAAGGGTTTACCAATAGGTTCAGAAAAGGGAATTCAAAGAAAGTATAGGGTCAGAGTCAGTTAATCACATGTTACTCATCACACATCACTCATCTCATGTCACTCATCTCATGTCTCATCATTACGTCACTCATCTCATGTCACTCATCTCATGTCTCGATCTTATGTTTCATGGGTTTCATATTCAATTTCATTAATTCTATTAGATATGTCATACACTATATACGTTGAGCCATTTATCATTTGCTTTGCAATGAAAACGATAGGGTCATACAACAGCAAACATTGAACCCATTATCCTTTAATGGGCATTGAAAGTCATAACAAAATATACAACATGCCATGGGTCCTTTACTATTTGCTGCTCAGTGAAAAAATCCAAACGAAAAATGGGACAGAAATGCGTTTTATTGTGTAATCAAAACCTTGTAGAAGATAATGAAAACATAATTATTTTTTTAATTCTAGTAGAAATGTCATACACAACAAGCATTGAGCTCTTCTTTATTTCCTGTGCAAGGAAAACGATACAGTTACACACAGCAAACATTGAGCCAATTATCATTTGATGTGCAACGAACGTCGTGAGAAAATATACAGCATGCAATGTGTCCTTTATAATTTGCTGCTCAACGTAAAAATCTGAAGGGAAAAAGTGAGAGAAATGCGTTTCATTGTGAAATCAAAACCTTTTAGAAGATAATGGAAACAAAATTATTTTTTTAATTCTAGTAGAAATGTCATACACAACACACATTGAGCCCTTCTTTATTTGCTGTGAAATAACAATGATAAAGTTATACACAGCAAACACTGAGCCCATTATCATTTGATGTTGAACGAAAATCATGAGAAAATATACAACATGGAATGTGTCCTTAATTATTTGCTGCTCAACGAAAAAATCTGAATGGAAAAAGAGAGAGAAATGCGTTTCATTGTGAAATCAGAACCTTTAAGAAGATAATGGAATCATAATTATTTTCTCGAATTCTAGTAGAAATGCAATACACATCACACATTGAGCCCTTTATTATTTGCTGGGCAATGAGAACGATAAGGTCATACCAAGCAAACATTGAGCCCATTACCATTTCAGGTGCATTGAAAGTGATACTAAGATATACAACATGCCATGGGTCCTTTATAATTTGCTGCTCAACGAAAAAATCTGAACGAAAAAAGTAAGAGAAATGCATTTCATTGTGAAATCAAAACCTTTTAGATGATAATGGGAACATGATTATTTTTTTAATTCTACTTGAAATGTCATACACAACACACATTGAGCCCTTCTTTATTTGTTGTGCAATGAGAACGATGAGGTTATACCAAGCAAACATTGAGGGCATTATCATTTGATGTGCAACGAACGTCATGAGCAAATATACAACATGCCATGGGTCCTTTATTATTTTCTGCTCAAGGAAAAAATCTGAACGAAAAAAGTGAGGAATGCATTTCATTGTGAAATCAAACTCTTTTAGATGATAATGGAAACATGATTATTTTTTTAATTCTACTAAAAATGTCATACACAACACACATTGAGCCCTTCTTTATTTGTTGTGCAATGAATACGATAAGGTTATATACAGCAAACATTGGCCCATTATCATTTGATGTGCAACGAACGCCATGAGAAAATATACAACATGCCATTGGTCCTTATCATTTGCTGCTCAACAAAAAGATCTGAACGAAAAGAGTAACAGAAATGCGTTTCATTATGTAATCAAGACCTTTTAGAAGATAATGAAAACATAATTATTTTCTTTAATTCTAGTAGAAATGTCATATAAGACACACATTGAGCCCTTTATTATTTGCTTGGCAATGAGAACGATAAGGTCATACCCAGCAAACATTGAGCCCATTTGAAATTCAGGTACATTGAAAGTGATACTAAAATATACAACATGCCATGGGTTCCCTATTATTTGCTGTTCAACGAAAAATTCCAAAAAAAAATGTGATAGAATTCCATTTCAATGTGTAATAAAGACCTTTTAGAAGATAATGACAACATAATTATTTTTTTAATTTTAGTAGAAATGTAATACACAACACACATTGAGCCCTTTATTGTTTGCTGGGCAATGAGAACGATAAGGTCATAACCAGCAAACATTGAGCCCATTTGAATTTCAGGTGCAATGAAAGTGATACTAAAATATACAACATGCCATGGGTCCTCTATTATTTGCAGCTAAACGATAAAATCTAAAAAAAAATGTGATAGAAATGCATTTCAATGTGTAATAAAGAGCTTTTAGAAGATAATTAAAACATAATTACTTTTTTAATTCTAGTAGAAATGTCATACACAACACACATTGAGCCCTTCTTTATTTGCTGTGCAATAACAATGATAACGTTATAAACAGCAAAGATTATCAATTGATGTGCAATAAGAGTGATACCTTAATATACAACATGGCATTGGTCCTATATAATTTGCTGCTCAACGAAAGGATCTGAACGAAAAGAGTAACAGAAATGCGTTGCATTGTGTAATCAAGACCTTTTAGAAGATAATGAAAACATAATTATTTTCTTTAATTCTAGTAGAAATGTCATACACGACACATATTGAGCCCTTTATTATTTGCTGGGCAATGAGAACGATTAGGTCATACCCAGCAAACATTTAGCCCATTATCATTTCAGGTGCAATGAAAGTGATACTAAAATATACAACATGCCATGGGTCCTCTATTATTTGTTGCTCAACGAAAAAATCCAAAAGAAAACTGTGAATGAAATGCATTTCAATGTGTAATCAAGACCTCTTAAAAGATAATGAAAATATAATTATTTTTTTAATTCTAGTATCAAATGTCATACACAACACACATTGAGCCCTTCTTTATTTGCTGTGCAATAACAATGATGACGTTATACAAAGCAAACATTCAGCCCATTATCATTTGATGTGCAAAGAACGTCATGAGAAAATATACAACATGCCATGGGTCCTTATAATTTGCTGCTCAACCAAAAAATCAGAACAAAAAGAGTGAGAGAAATGCGTTTCATTGTGAAATCAAGACCTTTAAGAAGATAATGGAATCATAATTATTTTCTCGAATTCTAGTATAAATGTAATACACAACACACATTGAGCCCTTCATTATTTGCTTGGCAATGAGAACGATCAGGTCATACCCAGCAAACATTGAACCCATTATCATTTCAGGTGCAATGAAAGTGATACTAAAATATACAACATGCCATGGGCCCTCTATTATTTGTTGCTCAACGAAAAAATCCAAAAGAGAAATGTGATAGAAATGCATTTCAATGTGTAATCAAGACCTTTTAGAAGATAATGAAAATATAATTATTTTTTAATTCTAGTAGAAATGTCATACACAACACACATTGAGCCCCTGAGTATTTGCTGTGCAATGAATACGATAAGTTTACATACACCAAAAATTACGCCCATTATCATTTGATGTGCAACGAACGTCATGAGAAAATATACAACATGCCATGGGTCCTTATAATTTGCAGCTCAACCAAAAAATCAGAACAAAAAGAGTGAGAGAAATGCGTTTCATTGTGAAATCAAGACCTTTAAGAAGATAATGGAATCATAATTATTTTCTCGAATTCTAGTATAAATGTAATACACAACACACATTGAGCCCTTCATTATTTGCTTGGCAATGAGAACGATCAGGTCATACACAGCAAACATTGAGCTCATTATGATTTGATGTGCAATAAAAGTGATGCTAAAATATACAACATGCCATTGGTACTATATAATTTGCTGCTCAACGAAAAAATCTGAACAAAAAGAGTAACAGAAATGCATTTCATTGTGTAATCAAGACCTGTTTGAAGATAATGAAAACATAATTATTTTTTTTCAATTCATGTAGAAATG
Organism: Catostylus mosaicus; assembly: GCA_964019065.1. Taxonomy (NCBI): domain Eukaryota; kingdom Metazoa; phylum Cnidaria; class Scyphozoa; order Rhizostomeae; family Catostylidae; genus Catostylus; species Catostylus mosaicus. The sequence goes on along the minus strand of OZ025184.1, from coordinate 5,061,900 downwards.
TCTTACACAAAACACATTGAGCCCTTGATTATTTGCTGTGCAATGAAAACGATAAGGTTATATACAGCAAACACTGAGCCCATTATCATTTGATGAGCAACGAACGTCATGAGATAATATACAACATGCAATGTGTTCTTTATTAGTTTCTGCTCAACGAAAAAACCTGAACGAAAAAAGTGAGAGAAATGCATTTCATTGTGAAATCAAAACCTTTTAGAAGATAATGGAAACATGATTATTTTTAATTCATGTAGAAATGTCTTACACAAAACACATTGAGCCCTTGATTATTTGCTGTGCAATGAAAACGATAAGGTTATATACAGCAAACACTGAGCCCATTATCATTTGATGAGCAACGAACGTCATGAGATAATATACAACATGCAATGTGTCCTTTATAATTTGCTGCTCAACGAAAAAATCTGAACGGAAAAAGTGAGAGAAATGCGTTTCATTGTAAAATCAAAACCTTTTAGAAGATAATGGAATCATCATTATTTTCTCGAATTCTAGTAGAAATGTAATACACAACACACATTGAGCCCTTCTTTATTTGCTTGGCAATGAGAACGATCAGGTCATACCCAGCAAACATTGAACCCATTATCATTTCAGGTGAAATGAAAGTGATACTGAAATATACAACATGCCATGGGTCCTCTAATATTTGTTGCTCAACGAAAAAATCCAAAAGAAAAATGTGATAGAAATGCATTTCAATGTGTAATCAAGACCTTTTAGAAGATAATGAAAATATAATTATTTTCTAATTCTAGTAGAAATGTCATACACAACACACATTGAGCCCTTGATTATTTGCTGTGCAATGAATACGATAAGTTTACATACACCAAAAATTAAGCCCATTATCATTTGATGTGCAACGAACGTCATGAGAAAATATACAACATGCCATGGGTCCTTATAATTTGCTGCTCAACCAAAAAATCAGAACAAAAAGAGTGAGAGAAATGCGTTTCAGTGTGAAATCAAAACCTTTAAGAAGATAATGGAATCATAATTATTTTCTCGAATTCTAGTAGAAATGTAATACACAACACACATTGAGCCCTTTATTATTTGCTGGGCAATGAGAACGATCAGGTCATACCCAGCAAACATTTAGCCCATTATCATTTCAGGTGCAATGAAAGTGATACTAAAATATACAACATGCCATGGGTCCTCTATTATTTGTTGCTCAACGAAAAAATCCAAAAGAAAAATGTGATAGAAATGCATTTCAATGTGTAATCAAGACCTTTTAGAAGATAATGAAAATATAATTATTTTTTTAATTCTAGTAGAAATGTCATACATTACACACATTGAGCCCTTGATTATTTGCTGTGCAATGAATACGATAAGTTTATATACACCAAAAATTAAGCCCATTATCATTTGATAAGCAACGAACGTCATGAGAAAATATATAACATGCCATGGGTCCTTATAATTTGCTGCTCAACCAAAAAATCAGAACGAAAAGATTGAGAGAAATGCGTTTCATTGTGAAATCAAGACCTTTAAGAAGATAATGGAATCATAATTATTTTCTCGAATTCTAGTATAAATGTAATACACAACACACATTGAGCCCTTCATTATTTGCTTGGCAATGAGAACGATCAGGTCATACCCTGCAAACATTGAACCCATTATCATTTCAGGTGCAATGAAAGTGATACTAAAATATACAACATGCCATGGGTCCTCTAATATTTGTTGCTCAACGAAAAAATCCAAAAGAAAAATGTGATAGAAATGCATTTCAATGTGTAATCAAGACCTTTAAGAAGATAATGAAAATATAATTATTTTTTAATTCTAGTAGAAATGTCATACACAACACACATTGAGCCCCTGAGTATTTGCTGTGCAATGAATACGATAAGTTTACATACACCAAAAATTAAGCCCATTATCATTTAATGTGCAACGAACGTCATGAGAAAATATACAACATGCCATGGGTCCTTATGATTTGCTGCTCAACCAAAAAATCAGAACAAAAAGAGTGAGAGAAATGCGTTTCATGGTGAAATCAAAACCTTTCAGAAGATAATGGAATCATAATTATTTTCTTGAATTCTAGTAGAAATGTAATACACAACACACATTGAGCCCTTTATTATTTGCTGGGCAATGAGAACGATCAGGTCATACCCAGCAAACATTTAGCCCATTATCATTTCAGGTGCAATGAAAGTGATACTAAAATATACAACATGCCATGGGTCCTCTATTATTTGTTGCTCAACGAAAAAATCCAAAAGAAAAATGTGATAGAAATGCATTTCAATGTGTAATCAAGACCTTTTAGAAGATAATGAAAATATAATTATTTTTGTAATTCTAGTAGAAATTTCATACATTACACACATTGAGCCCTTGATTATTTGCTGTGCAATGAATACGATAAGTTTATATACACCAAAAATTAAGCCCATTATCATTTGATGAGCAACGAACGTCATGAGAAAATATATAACATGCAATGTGTCCTTTCTAAATTTGCTGCTCAACCAAAAAATCAGAACAAAAAGAGTGAGAGAAATGCGTTTCAGTGTGAAATCAAAACCTTTAAGAAGATAATGGAATCATAATTATTTTCTCGAATTCTAGTAGAAATGTAATACACAACACACATTGAGCCCTTTATTATTTGCTGGGCAATGAGAACGATCAGGTCATACCCAGCAAACATTTAGCCCATTATCATTTCAGGTGCAATGAAAGTGATACTAAAATATACAACATGCCATGGGTCCTCTATTATTTGTTGCTCAACGAAAAAATCCAAAAGAAAAATGTGATAGAAATGCATTTCAATGTGTAATCAAGACCTTTTAGAAGATAATGAAAATATAATTATTTTTTTAATTCGAGTAGAAATGTCATACATTACACACATTGAGCCCTTGATTATTTGCTGTGCAATGAATACGATAAGTTTATATACACCAAAAATTAAGCCCATTATCATTTGATGTGCAACGAACGTCATGAGAAAATATACAACATGCCATGGGTCCTTATAATTTGCTGCTCAACCAAAAAATCAGAACGAAAAGAGTGAGAGAAATGCGTTTCATTGTGAAATCAAGACCTTTAAGAAGATAATGGAATCATAATTATTTTCTCCAATTCTAGTATAAATGTAATACACAACACACATTGAGCCCTTCATTATTTGCTTGGCAATGAGAACGATCAGGTCATACCCAGCAAACATTTAGCCCATTATCATTTCAGGTGCAATGAAAGTGATACTAAAATATACAACATGCCATGGGTCCTCTATTATTTGTTGCTCAACGAAAAAATCCAAAAGAAAAATGTGATAGAAATGCATTTCAATGTGTAATCAAGACCTTTTAGAAGATAATGAAAATATAATTATTTTTGTAATTCTAGTAGAAATGTCATACATTACACACATTGAGCCCTTGATTATTTGCTGTGCAATGAATACGATAAGTTTATATACACCAAAAATGAAGCCCATTATCATTTGATGAGCAACGAACGTCATGAGAAAATATATAACATGCAATGTGTCCTTTATAATTTGCTGCTCAACCAAAAAATCAGAACAAAAAGAGTGAGAGAAATGCGTTTCAGTGTGAAATCAAAACCTTTAAGAAGATAATGGAATCATAATTATTTTCTCGAATTCTAGTAGAAATGTAATACACAACACACATTGAGCCCTTTATTATTTGCTGGGCAATGAGAACGATCAGGTCATACCCAGCAAACATTTAGCCCATTATCATTTCAGGTGCAATGAAAGTGATACTAAAATATACAACATGCCATGGGTCCTCTATTATTTGTTGCTCAACGAACAAATCCAAAAGAAAAATGTGATAGAAATGCATTTCAATGTGTAATCAAGACCTTTTAGAAGATAATGAAAATATAATTTTTTTTTTAATTCTAGTAGAAATGTCATACATTACACACATTGAGCCCTTGATAATTTGCTCTGCAATGAATACGATAAGTTTATATACACCAAAAATTAAGCCCATTATCATTTGATGTCCAACGAACGTCATAAGAAAATATACAACATGCCATGAGTTCTTTATAAGTTTCTGCTCAACGAAAAAACCTGAACGAAAAAAGTGAGAGAAATGCATTTCATTGTGAAATCAAAACCTTTTAGAAGATAATGGAAACATGATTATTTTCTTGGAATTCTAGTGGAAATGTTATACACAACACGCATTCAGCCCTTGATTATTTGCTGGGCAATGAGAACGATAAGCTCATACCCAGCAAATATTGAGCCCATTGTCATTTGATGTGCAACGAACGTCATGAGAAAATATACAACATGCCATGGTTCCTTATAATTTGCTGCTCAACCAAAAAATCAGAACGAAAAGAGTGAGAGAAATGCGTTTCAGTGTGAAATCAAAACCTTTAAGAAGATAATGGAATCATAATTATTTTCTCGAATTCTAGTATAAATGTAATACACAATACACATTGAGCCCTTTATTATTTGCTTGGCAATAAGAACGATCAGGTCATACCCAGCAAACATTGAACCCATTATCATTTCAGGTGCAATGAAAGTGATACTAAAATATACAACATGCCATGGGTCCTTTATTAGTTTCTGCTCAACGAAAAAACCTGAACGAAAAAAGTGAGAGAAATGCATTTCATTGTGAAATCAAAACCTTTTAGAAGATAATGGAAACATGATTATTTTCAATTCATGTAGAAATGTCTTACACAAAACACATTGAGCCCTTGATTATTTGCTGTGCAATGAAAACGATAAGGTTATATACAGCAAACACTGAGCCCATTATCATTTGATGAGCAACCAAAATCATGAGAAAATATACAACATGCCATTGGTTCGTTACTACTTTCTGCTCAACGAAAAAATCTAAACCGAAAAAGTGAGAGAAATGCGTTTCATTGTGAAATCAAAACCTTTTAGAAGATAATGGAAAAATAATTATTTTCTCGGAATTCTAGTGGAAATGTTATACACAACACCCATTCAGCCCTTGATTATTTGCTGGGCAATAAGAACGATAAGGTCATACCCAGCAAATATTGAGCCCATTGTCATTTGATGTGCAACGAAAGTGATAATAAAATATACAACATACCATGGGTCCTCCTTTATTTGCTGCTCAACGAAACAATCTGAACAAAAAAGTGAGAGAAATGCCTTTCATTGTGAAATCAAAACCTTTTAGAAGTTAATGGAAACATAATTATTATTTTAATTCTAGTAGAAATGTCATACACAACACCCTTGAGCCCTTCTTTATTTAATGTGCAATAATAATGATAACGTTATACACAGCAAACATTGAGCTCATTATGATTTGATGTGCAATAAAAGTGATACTAAAATATACAACATGCCATTGGTACTATATAATTTGCTGCTCAACGAAAAAATCTGAACGAAAGGAGTAACAGAAATGCGATTCATTGTGTAATCAAGACCTTTTTGAAGATAATGAAAACATAATTATTTTTTTTCAATTCTAGTAGAAATGTCATACACAACACACATTGAGCCCTTCTTTATTTCCTGTGCAATGAGAACAATCAGGTCATACGCAGCAAACATTGAGCCCATTATCATTTGATGTGCAACGAACGTCATAAGAAAATATACAACATGCCATGAGTTCTTTATTAGTTTCTGCTCAACGAAAAAACCTGAACGAAAAAAGTGAGAGAAATGCATTTCATTGTGAAATCAAAACCTTTTAGAACATAATGGAAACATGATTATTTTCAATTCATGTAGAAATGTCTTACAAAAAACACATTGAGCCCTTGATTATTTGCTGTGCAATGAAAACGATAAGGTTATATACAGCAAACACTGAGCCCATTATCATTTGATGAGCAACGAACGTCATGAGATAATATACAACATGCAATGTGTCCTTTATAATTTGCTGCTGAACGAAAAAATCTGAACGGAAAAAGTGAGAGAAATGCGTTTCATTGTAAAATCAAAACCTTTTAGAAGATAATGGAATCATAATTATTTTCTCGAATTCTAGTAGAAATGTAATACACAACACACATTGAGCCCTTCATTATTTGCTTGGCAATGAGAACGATCAGGTCATACCCAGCAAAAATTGAACCCATTATCATTTCAGGTGCAATGAAAGTGATACTAAAATATACAACATGCAATGTGTCCTTTATAATTTGCTGCTGAACGAAAAAATCTGAACGGAAAAAGTGAGAGAAATGCGTTTCATTGTAAAATCAAAACCTTTTAGAAGATAATGGAATCATAATTATTTTCTCGAATTCTAGTAGAAATGTAATACACAACACACATTGAGCCCTTCTTTATTTGCTGTGCAATAACAATGATAACGTTATACACAGCAAACATTGAGCCCATTATCATATGATGTGCAACCAAAATCATGAGAAAATATACAACATGCCATGAGTTCGTTACTACTTTCTGCTCAACGAAAAAATCTAAACCGAAAAAGTGAGAGAAATGCGTTTCATTGTGAAATCAAAACCTTTTAGAAGATAATGGAAACATGATTATTTTCTCGGAATTCTAGTGGAAATGTTATACACAACACGCATTCAGCCCTTGATTATTTGCTGGGCAATGAGAACGATAAGGTCATACCCAGCAAATATTGAGCCCATTGTCATTTGATGTGCAACGAAAGTGATAATAAAATATACAACATGCCATGGGTCCTTATAATTTGCTGCTCAACCAAAAAATCAGAACGAAAAGAGTAACAGAAATGCGTTTCATTGTGTAATCAAGACCTTTTTGAAGATAATGAAAACATAATTATTTTTTTTCAATTCTAGTAGAAATGTCATACACAAGACACATTGAGCCCTTCTTTATTTCCTGTGCAATGAGAACAATCAGGTCATACGCAGCAAACATAGAGCTCATTATGATTTGATGTGCAATAAAAGTGATACTAAAATATACAACATGCCATTGGTACTATATAATTTGCTGCTCAACGAAAAAATCTGAACGAAAAGAGTAACAGAAATGCGTTTCATTGTGTAATCAAGACCTGTTTGAAGATAATGAAAACATAATTATTTTTTTTCAATTCATGTAGAAATGTCTTACACAAAACACATTGAGCCCTTGATTATTTGCTGTGCAATGAAAACGATAAGGTTATATACAGCAAACACTGAGCCCATTATCATTTGATGAGCAACGAACGTCATGAGATAATATACAACATGCAATGTGTCCTTTATAATTTGCTGCTGAACGAAAAAATCTGAACGGAAAAAGTGAGAGAAATGCGTTTCATTGTAAAATCAAAACCTTTTAGAAGATAATGGAATCATAATTATTTTCTCGAATTCTAGTAGAAATGTAATACACAACACACATTGAGCCCTTCTTTATTTGCTGTGCAATAACAATGATAACGTTATACACAGCAAACATTGAGCCCATTATCATATGATGTGCAACCAAAATCATGAGAAAATATACAACATGCCATGGGTTCGTTACTACTTTCTGCTCAACGAAAAAATCTAAGCCGAAAAAGTGAGAGAAATGCGTTTCATTGTGAAATCAAAACCTTTTAGAAGATAATGGAAAAATAATTATTTTCTCGGAATTCTAGTGGAAATGTTATACACAACACGCATTCAGCCCTTGATTATTTGCTGGGCAATGAGAACGATAAGGTCATACCCAGCAAATATTGAGCCCATTGTCATTTGATGTGCAACGAAAGTGATAATAAAATATACAACATACCATGGGTCCTCCTTTATTTGCTGCTCAACGAAACAATCTGAACAAAAAAGTGAGAGAAATGCCTTTCATTGTGAAATCAAAACCTTTTAGAAGATAATGGAAACATAATTATTATTTTAATTCTAGTAGAAATGTCATACACAACACCCTTGAGCCCTTCTTTATTTAATGTGCAATAATAATGATAACGTTATACACAGCAAACATTGAGCTCATTATGATTTGATGTGCAATAAAAGTGATACTAAAATAGACAACATGCCATTGGTACTATATAATTTGCTGCTCAACGAAAAAATCTGAACGAAAGGAGTAACAGAAATGCGATTCATTGTGTAATCAAGACCTTTTTGAAGATAATGAAAACATAATTATTTTTTTTCAATTCTAGTAGAAATGTCATACACAACACACATTGAGCCCTTCTTTATTTCCTGTGCAATGAGAACAATCAGGTCATACGCAGCAAACATTGAGCCCATTATCATTTGATTTGCTACGAACGTCATAAGAAAATATACAACATGCCATGAGTTCTTTATTAGTTTCTGCTCAACGAAAAAACCTGAACGAAAAAAGTGAGAGAAATGCATTTCATTGTGAAATCAAAACCTTTTAGAAGATAATGGAAACATGATTATTTTTAATTCATGTAGAAATGTCTTACACAAAACACATTGAGCCCTTGATTATTTGCTGTGCAATGAAAACGATAAGGTTATATACAGCAAACACTGAGCCCATTATCATTTGATGAGCAACGAACGTCATGAGATAATATACAACATGCAATGTGTCCTTTATAATTTGCTGCTGAACGAAAAAATCTGAACGGAAAAAGTGAGAGAAATGCGTTTCATTGTAAAATCAAAACCTTTTAGAAGATAATGGAATCATAATTATTTTCTCGAATTCTAGTAGAAATGTAATACACAACACACATTGAGCCCTTCTTTATTTGCTGTGCAATAACAATGATAACGTTATACACAGCAAACACTGAGCCCATTATCATTTGATGAGCAACGAACGTCATGAGATAATATACAACATGCAATGTGTCCTTTATAATTTGCTGCTCAACGAAAAAATCTGAACGGAAAAAGTGAGAGAAATGCGTTTCATTGTAAAATCAAAACCTTTTAGAAGATAATGGAATCATAATTATTTTCTCGAATTCTAGTAGAAATGTAATACACAACACACATTGAGCCCTTCTTTATTTGCTGTGCAATAACAATGATAACGTTATACACAGCAAACATTGAGCCCATTATCATATGATGTGCAACCAAAATCATGAGAAAATATACAACATGCCATGGGTTCGTTACTACTTTCTGCTCAACGAAAAAATCTAAACCGAAAAAGTGAGAGAAATGCGTTTCATTGTGAAATCAAAACCTTTAAGAAGATAATGGAAAAATAATTATTTTCTCGGAATTCTAGTGGAAATGTTATACACAACACGCATTCAGCCCTTGATTATTTGCTGGGCAATGAGAACGATAAGGTCATACTCAGCAAATATTGAGCCCATTGTCATTTGATGTGCAACGAAAGTGATAATAAAATCTACAACATGCCATGGGTCCTCTATTATTTGTTGCTCAACGAAAAAATCCAAAAGAAAAATGTGATAGAAATGCATTTCAATGTGTAATCAAGACCTTTTAGAAGATAATGAAAATATAATTATTTTTTTAATTCTAGTAGAAATGTCATACACAAGACATATTGAGCCCTTCTTTATTTCCTGTGCAATGAGAACAATCAGGTCATACGCAGCAAACATAGAGCTCATTATGATTTGATGTGCAATAAAAGTGATACTAAAATATACAACATGCCATTGGTACTATATAATTTGCTGCTCAACGAAAAAATCTGAACGAAAAGAGTAACAGAAATGCGTTTCATTGTGTAATCAAGACCTGTTTGAAGATAATGAAAACATAATTATTTTTTTTCAATTCATGTAGAAATGTCTTACACAAAACACATTGAGCCCTTGATTATTTGCTGTGCAATGAAAACGATAAGGTTATATACAGCAAACACTGAGCCCATTATCATTTGATGAGCAACGAACGTCATGAGATAATATACAACATGCAATGTGTCCTTTATAATTTGCTGCTCAACGAAAAAATCTGAACGGAAAAAGTGAGAGAAATGCGTTTCATTGTAAAATCAAAACCTTTTAGAAGATAATGGAATCATAATTATTTTCTCGAATTCTAGTAGAAATGTAATACACAACACACATTGAGCCCTTCTTTATTTGCTGTGCAATAACAATGATAACGTTATACACAGCAAACATTGAGCCCATTATCATATGATGTGCAACCAAAATCATGAGAAAATATACAACATGCCATGGGTTCGTTACTACTTTCTGCTCAACGAAAAAATCTAAACCGAAAAAGTGAGAGAAATGCGTTTCATTGTGAAATCAAAACCTTTTAGAAGATAATGGAAAAATAATTATTTTCTCGGAATTCTAGTGGAAATGTTATACACAACACGCATTCAGCCCTTGATTATTTGCTGGGCAATGAGAACGATAAGGTCATACCCAGCAAATATTGAGCCCATTGTCATTTGATGTGCAACGAAAGTGATAATAAAATCTACAACATGCCATGGGTCCTTATAATTTGCTGCTCAACCAAAAAATCAGAACGAAAAGAGTAACAGAAATGCGTTTCATTGTGTAATCAAGACCTTTTTGAAGATAATGAAAACATAATTATTTTTTTTCAATTCTAGTAGAAATGTCATACACAAGACACATTGAGCCCTTCTTTATTTCCTGTGCAATGAGAACAATCAGGTCATACGCAGCAAACATAGAGCTCATTATGATTTGATGTGCAATAAAAGTGATACTAAAATATACAACATGCCATTGGTACTATATAATTTGCTGCTCAACGAAAAAATCTGAACGAAAAGAGTAACAGAAATGCGTTTCATTGTGTAATCAAGACCTGTTTGAAGATAATGAAAACATAATTATTTTTTTTCAATTCATGTAGAAATGTCTTACACAAAACACATTGAGCCCTTGATTATTTGCTGTGCAATGAAAACGATAAGGTTATATACAGCAAACACTGAGCCCATTATCATTTGATGAGCAACGAACGTCATGAGATAATATACAACATGCAATGTGTCCTTTATAATTTGCTGCTCAACGAAAAAATCTGAACGGAAAAAGTGAGAGAAATGCGTTTCATTGTAAAATCAAAACCTTTTAGAAGATAATGGAATCATAATTATTTTCTCGAATTCTAGTAGAAATGTAATACACAACACACATTGAGCCCTTCTTTATTTGCTGTGCAATAACAATGATAACGTTATACACAGCAAACATTGAGCCCATTATCATATGATGTGCAACCAAAATCATGAGAAAATATACAACATGCCATGGGTTCGTTACTACTTTCTGCTCAACGAAAAAATCTAAGCCGAAAAAGTGAGAGAAATGCGTTTCATTGTGAAATCAAAACCTTTTAGAAGATAATGGAAAAATAATTATTTTCTCGGAATTCTAGTGGAAATGTTATACACAACACGCATTCAGCCCATGATTATTTGCTGGGCAATGAGAACGATAAGGTCATACCCAGCAAATATTGAGCCCATTGTCATTTGATGTGCAACGAAAGTGATAATAAAATATACAACATACCATGGGTCCTCCTTTATTTGCTGCTCAACGAAACAATCTGAACAAAAAAGTGAGAGAAATGCCTTTCATTGTGAAATCAAAACCTTTTAGAAGATAATGGAAACATAATTATTATTTTAATTCTAGTAGAAATGTGATACACAACACCCTTGAGCCCTTCTTTATTTAATGTGCAATAATAATGATAACGTTATACACAGCAAACATTGAGCTCATTATGATTTGATGTGCAATAAAAGTGATACTAAAATATACAACATGCCATTGGTACTATATAATTTGCTGCTCAACGAAAAAATCTGAACGAAAGGAGTAACAGAAATGCGATTCATTGTGTAATCAAGACCTTTTTGAAGATAATGAAAACATAATTATTTTTTTTCAATTCTAGTAGAAATGTCATACACAACACACATTGAGCCCTTCTTTATTTCCTGTGCAATGAGAACAATCAGGTCATACGCAGCAAACATTGAGCCCATTATCATTTGATGTGCAACGAACGTCATAAGAAAATATACAACATGCCATGAGCTCTTTATTAGTTTCTGCTCAACGAAAAAACCTGAACGAAAAAAGTGAAAGAAATGCATTTCATTGTGAAATCAAAACCTTTTAGAAGATAATGGAAACATGATTATTTTTAATTCATGTAGAAATGTCTTACACAAAACACATTGAGCCCTTGATTATTTGCTGTGCAATGAAAACGATAAGGTTATATACAGCAAACACTGAGCCCATTATCATTTGATGAGCAACGAACGTCATGAGATAATATACAACATGCAATGTGTCCTTTATAATTTGCTGCTGAACGAAAAAATCTGAACGGAAAAAGTGAGAGAAATGCGTTTCATTGTAAAATCAAAACCTTTTAGAAGATAATGGAATCATAATTATTTTCTCGAATTCTAGTAGAAATGTAATACACAACACACATTGAGCCCTTCTTTATTTCCTGTGCAATAACAATGATAACGTTATACACAGCAAACATTGAGCCCATTATCATATGATGTGCAACCAAAATCATGAGAAAATATACAACATGCCATGAGTTCGTTACTACTTTCTGCTCAACGAAAAAATCTAAACCGAAAAAGTGAGAGAAATGCGTTTCATTGTGAAATCAAAACCTTTTAGAAGATAATGGAAAAATAATTATTTTCTCGGAATTCTAGTGGAAATGTTATACACAACACGCATTCAGCCCTTGATTATTTGCTGGGCAATGAGAACGATAAGGTCATACCCAGCAAATATTGAGCCCATTGTCATTTGATGTGCAACGAAAGTGATAATAAAATATACAACATGCCATGGGTCCTTATAATTTGCTGCTCAACCAAAAAATCAGAACGAAAAGAGTGAGAGAAATGCGTTTCATTGTGAAATCAAGACCTTTAAGAAGATAATGGAATCATAATTAATTTCTCCAATTCTAGTATAAATGTAATACACAACACACATTGAGCCCTTCATTATTTGCTTGGCAATGAGAACGATCAGGTCATACCCAGCAAAAATTGAACCCATTATCATTTCAGGTGCAATGAAAGTGATACTAAAATATACAACATGCCATGGGTCCTTTATTAGTTTCTCCTCAACAACAAAATCTGAACGAAAAAAGTAAGAGAAATGCATTTCATTGTGAAATGAAAACCTTTTAGAAGATAATGGAATCATAATTATTTTCTCGAATTCTAGTAGAAATGTAATACACAACACACATTGAGCCCTTCTTTATTTGCTGTGCAATAACAATGATAACGTTATACACAGCAAACATTGAGCCCATTATCATATGATGTGCAACCAAAATCATGAGAAAATATACAACATGCCATGAGTTCGTTACTACTTTCTGCTCAACGAAAAAATCTAAACCGAAAAAGTGAGAGAAATGCGTTTCATTGTGAAATCAAAACCTTTTAGAAGATAATGGAAAAATAATTATTTTCTCGGAATTCTAGTGGAAATGTTATACACAACACGCATTCAGCCCTTGATTATTTGCTGGGCAATGAGAACGATAAGGTCATACCCAGCAAATATTGAGCCCATTGTCATTTGATGTGCAACGAAAGTGATAATAAAATATACAACATGCCATGGGTCCTTATAATTTGCTGCTCAACCAAAAAATCAGAACGAAAAGAGTGAGAGAAATGCGTTTCATTGTGAAATCAAGACCTTTAAGAAGATAATGGAATCATAATTATTTTCTCGAATTCTAGTATAAATGTAATACACAACACACATTGAGCCCTTCATTATTTGCTTGGCAATGAGAACGATCAGGTCATACCCAGCAAAAATTGAACCCATTATCATTTCAGGTGCAATGAAAGTGATACTAAAATATACAACATGCCATGGGTCCTTTATTAGTTTCTCCTCAACAACAAAATCTGAACGAAAAAAGTAAGAGAAATGCATTTCATTGTGAAATCAAAACCTTTTAGAAGATAATGGAATCATAATTATTTTCTCGAATTCTAGTAGAAATGTAATACACAATACACAGTGAGCCCTTCTTTATTTGCTGTGCAATAACAATGATAACGTTATACACAGCAAACATTGAGCCCATTATCATATGATGTGCAACCAAAATCATGAGAAAATATACAACATGCCATGAGTTCGTTACTACTTTCTGCTCAACGAAAAAATCTAAACCGAAAAAGTGAGAGAAATGCGTTTCATTGTGAAATCAAAACCTTTTAGAAGATAATGGAAACATGATTATTTTCTCGGAATTCTAGTGGAAATGTTATACACAACACGCATTCAGCCCTTGATTATTTGCTGGGCAATGAGAACGATAAGGTCATACCCAGCAAATATTGAGCCCATTGTCATTTGATGTGCAACGAAAGTGATAATAAAATATACAACATGCCATGGGTCCTTATAATTTGCTGCTCAACGAAAAAATCAGAACGAAAAGAGTGAGAGAAATGCGTTTCATTGTGAAATCCAGACCTTTAAGAAGATAATGGAATCATAATTATTTTCTCCAATTCTAGTATAAATGTAATACACAACACACATTGAGCCCTTCATTATTTGCTTGGCAATGAGAACGATCAGGTCATACCCAGCAAAAATTGAACCCATTATCATTTCAGGTGCAATGAAAGTGATACTAAAATATACAACATGCCATGGATCCTTTATTAGTTTCTCCTCAACAACAAAATCTGAACGAAAAAAGTAAGAGAAATGCATTTCATTGTGAAATCAAAACCTTTTAGCAGATAATGGAATCATAATTATTTTCTCGAATTCTAGTAGAAATGTAATACACAACACACATTGAGCCCTTCTTTATTTGCTGTGCAATAACAATGATAACGTTATACACAGCAAACATTGAGCCCATTATCATTTGATGTGCAACCAAAATCATGAGAAAATATACAACATGCCATGAGTTCGTTACTACTTTCTGCTAAACGAAAAAATCTAAACCGAAAAAGTGAGAGAAATGCGTTTCATTGTGAAATCAAAACCTTTTAGAAGATAATGGAAAAATAATTATTTTCTCGGAATTCTAGTGGAAATGTTATACACAACACGCATTCAGCCCTTGATTATTTGCTGGGCAATGAGAACGATAAGGTCATACCCAGCAAATATTGAGCCCATTGTCATTTGATGTGCAACGAAAGTGATAATAAAATATACAACATGCCATGGGTCCTTATAATTTGCTGCTCAACCAAAAAATCAGAACGAAAAGAGTAACAGAAATGCGTTTCATTGTGTAATCAAGACCTTTTTGAAGATAATGAAAACATAATTATTTTTTTTCAATTCTAGTAGAAATGTCATACACAAGACACATTGAGCCCTTCTTTATTTCCTGTGCAATGAGAACAATCAGGTCATACGCAGCAAACATAGAGCTCATTATGATTTGATGTGCAATAAAAGTGATACTAAAATATACAACATGCCATTGGTACTATATAATTTGCTGCTCAACGAAAAAATCTGAACGAAAAGAGTAACAGAAATGCGTTTCATTGTGTAATCAAGACCTGTTTGAAGATAATGAAAACATAATTATTTTTTTTCAATTCATGTAGAAATGTCTTACACAAAACACATTGAGCCCTTGATTATTTGCTGTGCAATGAAAACGATAAGGTTATATACAGCAAACACTGAGCCCATTATCATTTGATGAGCAACGAACGTCATGAGATAATATACAACATGCAATGTGTCCTTTATAATTTGCTGCTCAACGAAAAAATCTGAACGGAAAAAGTGAGAGAAATGCGTTTCATTGTAAAATCAAAACCTTTTAGAAGATAATGGAATCATAATTATTTTCTCGAATTCTAGTAGAAATGTAATACACAACACACATTGAGCCCTTCTTTATTTGCTGTGCAATAACAATGATAACGTTATACACAGCAAACATTGAGCCCATTATCATATGATGTGCAACCAAAATCATGACAAAATATACAACATGCCATGAGTTCGTTACTACTTTCTGCTCAACGAAAAAATCTAAACCGAAAAAGTGAGAGCAATGCGTTTCATTGTGAAATCAAAACCTTTTAGAAGATAATGGAAAAATAATTATTTTCTCGGAATTCTAGTGGAAATGTTATACACAACACGCATTCAGCCCTTGATTATTTGCTGGGCAATGAGAACGATAAGGTCATACCCAGCAAATATTGAGCCCATTGTCATTTGATATGCAACGAAAGTGATAATAAAATATACAACATGCCATGGGTCCTTATAATTTGCTGCTCAACCAAAAAATCAGAACGAAAAGAGTGAGAGAAATGCTTTTCATTGTGAAATCAAGACCTTTAAGAAGATAATGGAATCATAATTATTTTCTCGAATTCTAGTATAAATATAATACACAACACACATTGAGCCCTTCATTATTTGCTTGGCAATGAGAACGATCAGGTCATACCCAGCAAACATTGAACCCATTATCATTTCAGGTGCAATGAAAGTGATACTAAAATATACAACATGCCATGGGTCCTTTATTAGTTTCTCCTCAACAACAAAATCTGCACGAAAAAAGTAAGAGAAATGCTTTTTATTGTGAAATCAAAACCTTTTAGAAGATAATGGAATCATACTTATTTTCTCGAATTCTAGTAGAAATGTAATACACAACACACATTGAGCCCTTCTTTATTTGCTGTGCAATAACAATGATAACGTTATACACAGCAAACATTGAGCCCATTATCATATGATGTGCAACCAAAATCATGAGAAAATATACAACATGCCATGGGTTCGTTACTACTTTCTGCTCAACGAAAAAATCTAAGCCGAAAAAGTGAGAGAAATGCGTTTCATTGTGAAATCAAAACCTTTTAGAAGATAATGGAAAAATAATTATTTTCTCGGAATTCTAGTGGAAATGTTATACACAACACGCATTCAGCCCTTGATTATTTGCTGGGCAATGAGAACGATAAGGTCATACCCAGCAAATATTGAGCCCATTGTCATTTGATGTGCAACGAAAGTGATAATAAAATATACAACATACCATGGGTCCTCCTTTATTTGCTGCTCAACGAAACAATCTGAACAAAAAAGTGAGAGAAATGCCTTTCATTGTGAAATCAAAACCTTTTAGAAGATAATGGAAACATAATTATTATTTTAATTCTAGTAGAAATGTGATACACAACACCCTTGAGCCCTTCTTTATTTAATGTGCAATAATAATGATAACGTTATACACAGCAAACATTGGGCTCATTATGATTTGATGTGCAATAAAAGTGATACTAAAATATACAACATGCCATTGGTACTATATAATTTGCTGCTCAACGAAAAAATCTGAACGAAAGGAGTAACAGAAATGCGATTCATTGTGTAATCAAGACCTTTTTGAAGATAATGAAAACATAATTATTTTTTTTCAATTCTAGTAGAAATGTCATACACAACACACATTGAGCCCTTCTTTATTTCCTGTGCAATGAGAACAATCAGGTCATACGCAGCAAACATTGAGCCCATTATCATTTGATGTGCAACGAACGTCATAAGAAAATATACAACATGCCATGAGTTCTTTATTAGTTTCTGCTCAACGAAAAAACCTGAACGAAAAAAGTGAGAGAAATGCATTTCATTGTGAAATCAAAACCTTTTAGAAGATAATGGAAACATGATTATTTTTAATTCATGTAGAAATGTCTTACACAAAACACATTGAGCCCTTGATTATTTGCTGTGCAATGAAAACGATAAGGTTATATACAGCAAACACTGAGCCCATTATCATTTGATGAGCAACGAACGTCATGAGATAATATACAACATGCAATGTGTCCTTTATAATTTGCTGCTCAACGAAAAAATCTGAACGGAAAAAGTGAGAGAAATGCGTTTCATTGTAAAATCAAAACCTTTTAGAAGATAATGGAATCATAATTATTTTCTCGAATTCTAGTAGAAATGTAATACACAACACACATTGAGCCCTTCATTATTTGCTTGGCAATGAGAACGATCAGGTCATACCCAGCAAAAATTGAACCCATTATCATTTCAGGTGCAATGAAAGTGATACTAAAATATACAACATGCAATGTGTCCTTTATAATTTGCTGCTCAACGAAAAAATCTGAACGGAAAAAGTGAGAGAAATGCGTTTCATTGTAAAATCAAAACCTTTTAGAAGATAATGGAATCATAATTATTTTCTCGAATTCTAGTAGAAATGTAATACACAACACACATTGAGCCCTTCTTTATTTGCTGTGCAATAACAATGATAACGTTATACACAGCAAACATTGAGCCCATTATCATATGATGTGCAACCAAAATCATGAGAAAATATACAACATGCCATGAGTTCGTTACTACTTTCTGCTCAACGAAAAAATCTAAACTGAAAAAGTGAGAGAAATGCGTTTCATTGTGAAATCAAAACCTTTTAGAAGATAATGGAAAAATAATTATTTTCTCGGAATTCTAGTGGAAATGTTATACACAACACGCATTCAGCCCTTGATTATTTGCTGGGCAATGAGAACGATAAGGTCATACCCAGCAAATATTGAGCCCATTGTCATTTGATGTGCAACGAAAGTGATAATAAAATATACAACATGCCATGGGTCCTTATAATTTGCTGCTCAACCAAAAAATCAGAACGAAAAGAGTAACAGAAATGCGTTTCATTGTGTAATCAAGACCTTTTTGAAGATAATGAAAACATAATTATTTTTTTTCAATTCTAGTAGAAATGTCATACACAAGACACATTGAGCCCTTCTTTATTTCCTGTGCAATGAGAACAATCAGGTCATACGCAGCAAACATAGAGCTCATTATGATTTGATGTGCAATAAAAGTGATACTAAAATATACAACATGCCATTGGTACTATATAATTTGCTGCTCAACGAAAAAATCTGAACGAAAAGAGTAACAGAAATGCGTTTCATTGTGTAATCAAGACCTGTTTGAAGATAATGAAAACATAATTATTTTTTTTCAATTCATGTAGAAATGTCTTACACAAAACACATTGAGCCCTTGATTATTTGCTGTGCAATGAAAACGATAAGGTTATATACAGCAAACACTGAGCCCATTATCATTTGATGAGCAACGAACGTCATGAGATAATATACAACATGCAATGTGTCCTTTATAATTTGCTGCTCAACGAAAAAATCTGAACGGAAAAAGTGAGAGAAATGCGTTTCATTGTAAAATCAAAACCTTTTAGAAGATAATGGAATCATAATTATTTTCTCGAATTCTAGTAGAAATGTAATACACAACACACATTGAGCCCTTCTTTATTTGCTGTGCAATAACAATGATAACGTTATACACAGCAAACATTGAGCCCATTATCATATGATGTGCAACCAAAATCATGAGAAAATATACAACATGCCATGGGTTCGTTACTACTTTCTGCTCAACGAAAAAATCTAAGCCGAAAAAGTGAGAGCAATGCGTTTCATTGTGAAATCAAAACCTTTTAGAAGATAATGGAAAAATAATTATTTTCTCGGAATTCTAGTGGAAATGTTATACACAACACGCATTCAGCCCTTGATTATTTGCTGGGCAATGAGAACGATAAGGTCATACCCAGCAAATATTGAGCCCTTTGTCATTTGATATGCAACGAAAGTGATAATAAAATATACAACATGCCATGGGTCCTTATAATTTGCTGCTCAACCAAAAAATCAGAACGAAAAGAGTGAGAGAAATGCTTTTCATTGTGAAATCAAGACCTTTAAGAAGATAATGGAATCATAATTATTTTCTCGAATTCTAGTATAAATGTAATACACAACACACATTGAGCCCTTCATTATTTGCTTGGCAATGAGAACGATCAGGTCATACCCAGCAAACATTGAACCCATTATCATTTCAGGTGCAATGAAAGTGATACTAAAATATACAACATGCCATGGGTCCTTTATTAGTTTCTCCTCAACAACAAAATCTGCACGAAAAAAGTAAGAGAAATGCTTTTTATTGTGAAATCAAAACCTTTTAGAAGATAATGGAATCATAATTATTTTCTCGAATTCTAGTAGAAATGTAATACACAACACACATTGAGCCCTTCTTTATTTGCTGTGCAATAACAATGATAACGTTATACACAGCAAACATTGTGCCCATTATCATATGATGTGCAACCAAAATCATGAGAAAATATACAACATGCCATGGGTTCGTTACTACTTTCTGCTCAACGAAAAAATCTAAGCCGAAAAAGTGAGAGAAATGCGTTTCATTGTGAAATCAAAACCTTTTAGAAGATAATGGAAAAATAATTATTTTCTCGGAATTCTAGTGGAAATGTTATACACAACACGCATTCAGCCCTTGATTATTTGCTGGGCAATGAGAACGATAAGGTCATACCCAGCAAATATTGAGCCCATTGTCATTTGATGTGCAACGAAAGTGATAATAAAATATACAACATACCATGGGTCCTCCTTTATTTGCTGCTCAACGAAACAATCTGAACAAAAAAGTGAGAGAAATGCCTTTCATTGTGAAATCAAAACCTTTTAGAAGATAATGGAAACATAATTATTATTTTAATTCTAGTAGAAATGTCATACACAACACCCTTGAGCCCTTCTTTATTTAATGTGCAATAATAATGATAACGTTATACACAGCAAACATTGAGCTCATTATGATTTGATGTGCAATAAAAGTGATACTAAAATATACAACATGCCATTGGTACTATATAATTTGCTGCTCAACGAAAAAACCTGAACGAAAAAAGTGAGAGAAATGCATTTCATTGTGAAATCAAAACCTTTTAGAAGATAATGGAAACATGATTATTTTTAATTCATGTAGAAATGTCTTACACAAAACACATTGAGCCCTTGATTATTTGCTGTGCAATGAAAACGATAAGGTTATATACAGCAAACACTGAGCCCATTATCATTTGATGAGCAACGAACGTCATGAGATAATATACAACATGCAATGTGTCCTTTATAATTTGCTGCTCAACGAAAAAATCTGAACGGAAAAAGTGAGAGAAATGCGTTTCATTGTAAAATCAAAACCTTTTAGAAGATAATGGAATCATAATTATTTTCTCGAATTCTAGTAGAAATGTAATACACAACACACATTGAGCCCTTCTTTATTTGCTGTGCAATAACAATGATAACGTTATACACAGCAAACATTGAGCCCATAATCATATGATGTGCAACCAAAATCATGAGAAAATATACAACATGCCATGAGTTCGTTACTACTTTCTGCTCAACGAAAAAATCTAAACCGAAAAAGTGAGAGCAATGCGTTTCATTGTGAAATCAAAACCTTTTAGAAGATAATGGAAAAATAATTATTTTCTCGGAATTCTAGTGGAAATGTTATACACAACACGCATTCAGCCCTTGATTATTTGCTGGGCAATGAGAACGATAAGGTCATACCCAGCAAATATTGAGCCCTTTGTCATTTGATATGCAACGAAAGTGATAATAAAATATACAACATGCCATGGGTCCTTATAATTTGCTGCTCAACCAAAAAATCAGAACGAAAAGAGTGAGAGAAATGCTTTTCATTGTGAAATCAAGACCTTTAAGAAGATAATGGAATCATAATTATTTTCTCGAATTCTAGTATAAATGTAATACACAAGACACATTGAGCCCTTCATTATTTGCTTGGCAATGAGAACGATCAGGTCATACCCAGCAAACATTGAACCCATTATCATTTCAGGTGCAATGAAAGTGATACTAAAATATACAACATGCCATAGGTCCTTTATTAGTTTCTCCTCAACAACAAAATCTGCACGAAAAAAGTAAGAGAAATGCTTTTTATTGTGAAATCAAAACCTTTTAGAAGATAATGGAATCATAATTATTTTCTCGAATTCTAGTAGAAATGTAATACACAACACACATTGAGCCCTTCTTTATTTGCTGTGCAATAACAATGATAACGTTATACACAGCAAATATTGAGCCCATTATCATATGATGTGCAACCAAAATCATGAGAAAATATACAACATGCCATGGGTTCGTTACTACTTTCTGCTCAACGAAAAAATCTAAGCCGAAAAAGTGAGAGAAATGCGTTTCATTGTGAAATCAAAACCTTTTAGAAGATAATGGAAAAATAATTATTTTCTCGGAATTCTAGTGGAAATGTTATACACAACACGCATTCAGCCCTTGATTATTTGCTGGGCAATGAGAACGATAAGGTCATACCCAGCAAATATTGAGCCCATTGTCATTTGATGTGCAACGAAAGTGATAATAAAATATACAACATACCATGGGTCCTCCTTTATTTGCTGCTCAACGAAACAATCTGAACAAAAAAGTGAGAGAAATGCCTTTCATTGTGAAATCAAAACCTTTTAGAAGATAATGGAAACATAATTATTATTTTAATTCTAGTAGAAATGTCATACACAACACCCTTGAGCCCTTCTTTATTTAATGTGCGATAATAATGATAACGTTATACACAGCAAACATTGAGCTCATTATGATTTGATGTGCAATAAAAGTGATACTAAAATATACAACATGCCATTGGTACTATATAATTTGCTGCTCAACGAAAAAATCTGAACGAAAGGAGTAACAGAAATGCGATTCATTGTGTAATCAAGACCTTTTTGAAGATAATGAAAACATAATTATTTTTTTTCAATTCTAGTAGAAATGTCATACACAACACACATTGAGCCCTTCTTTATTTCCTGTGCAATGAGAAAAATAAGGTCATACGCAGCAAACATTGAGCCCATTATCATTTGATGTGCAACGAACGTCATAAGAAAATATACAACATGCCATGAGTTCTTTATTAGTTTCTGCTCAACGAAAAAACCTGAACGAAAAAAGTGAGAGAAATGCATTTCATTGTGAAATCAAAACCTTTTAGAAGATAATGGAAACATGATTATTTTTAATTCATGTAGAAATGTCTTACACAAAACACATTGAGCCCTTGATTATTTGCTGTGCAATGAAAACGATAAGGTTATATACAGCAAACACTGAGCCCATGATCATTTGATGAGCAACGAACGTCATGAGATAATATACAACATGCAATGTGTCCTTTATAATTTGCTGCTCAACGAAAAAATCTGAACGGAAAAAGTTAGAGAAATGCGTTTCATTGTAAAATCAAAACCTTTTAGAAGATAATGGAATCATAATTATTTTCTCGAATTCTAGTAGAAATGTAATACACAACACACATTGAGCCCTTCTTTATTTGCTGTGCAATAACAATGATAACGTTATACACAGCAAACATTGAGCCCATTATCATATGATGTGCAACCAAAATCATGAGAAAATATACAACATGCCATGAGTTCGTTACTACTTTCTGCTCAACGAAAAAATCTAAACCGAAAAAGTGAGAGAAATGCGTTTCATTGTGAAATCAAAACCTTTTAGAAGATAATGGAAAAATAATTATTTTCTCGGAATTCTAGTGGAAATGTTATACACAACACGCATTCAGCCCTTGATTATTTGCTGGGCAATGAGAACGATAAGGTCATACCCAGCAAATATTGAGCCCATTGTCATTTGATGTGCAACGAAAGTGATAATAAAATATACAACATGCCATGGGTCCTTATAATTTGCTGCTCAACCAAAAAATCAGAACGAAAAGAGTGAGAGAAATGCGTTTCATTGTGAAATCAAGACCTTTAAGAAGATAATGGAATCATAATTATTTTCTCCAATTCTAGTATAAATGTAATACACAACACACATTGAGCCCTTCATTATTTGCTTGGCAATGAGAACGATCAGGTCATACCCAGCAAACATTGAACCCATTATCATTTCAGGTGCAATGAAAGTGATACTAAAATATACAACATGCCATGGGTCCTTTATTAGTTTCTCCTCAACAACAAAATCTTAAAGAAAAAAGTAAGAGAAATGCATTTCATTGTGAAATCAAAACCTTTTAGAAGATAATGGAATCATAATCATTTTCTCGAATTCTAGTAGAAATGTAATACACAACACACATTGAGCCCTTCTTTATTTGCTGTGCAATAACAATGATAACGTTATACACAGCAAACATTGAGCCCATTATCATATGATGTGCAACCAAAATCATGAGAAAATATACAACATGCCATGAGTTCGTTACTACTTTCTGCTCAACGAAAAAATCTAAGTCGAAAAAGTGAGAGCAATGCGTTTCATTGTGAAATCAAAACCTTTTAGAAGATAATGGAAAAATAATTATTATTTTAATTCTAGAAGAAATGTCATACACAACACACTTGAGCCCTTCTTTATTTAATGTGCAATAATAATGATAACGTTATACACAGCAAACATTGAGCTCATTATGATTTGATGTGCAATAAAAGTGATACTAAAATATACAACATGCCATTGGTACTATATAATTTGCTGCTCAACGAAAAAATCTGAACGAAAAGAGTAACAGAAATGCGTTTCATTGTGTAATCAAGACCTTTTTGAAGATAATGAAAACATAATTATTTTTTTTCAATTCTAGTAGAAATGTCATACACAACACACATTGAGCCCTTCTTTATTTCCTGTGCAATGAGAACAATCAGGTCATACGCAGCAAACATTGAGCCCATTATCATTTGATGTGCAACGAACGTCATAAGAAAATATACAACATGCCATGAGTTCTGTATTAGTTTCTGCTCAACGAAAAAACCTGAACGAAAAAAGTGAGAGAAATGCATTTCATTGTGAAATCAAAACCTTTTAGAAGATAATGGAAAAATGATTATTTTTAATTCATGTAGAAATGTGTTACACAAACCACATTGAGCCCTTGATTATTTGCTGTGCAATAACAATGATAACGTTATACACAGCAAACATTGAGCCCATTATCATATGATGTGCAACCAAAATCATGAGAAAGTATACAACATGCCATGGGTTCGTTACTACTTTCTGCTCAACGAAAAAATCTAAACCGAAAAAGTGAGAGAAATGCGTTTTATTGTGAAATCAAAACCTTTTAGAAGATAATGGAAAAATAATTATTTTCTCGGAATTCTAGTGGAAATGTTATACACAACACGCATTCAGCCCTTGATTATTTCCTGGGCAATGAGAACGATAAGGTCATACCCGGCAAATATTGAGCCCATTGTCATTTGATGTGCAACGAAAGTGAAAATAAAATATACAACATGCCATGGGTCCTTATAATTTGCTGCTCAACCAAAAAATCAGAACGAAAAGAGTGAGAGAAATGCGTTTCATTGTGAAATCAAGACCTTTAAGAAGATAATGGAATCATAATTATTTTCTCGAATTCTAGTATAAATGTAATACACAACACACATTGAGCCCTTCATTATTTGCTTGGCAATGAGAACGATCAGGTCATACCCAGCAAACATTGAACCCATTATCATTTCAGGTGCAATGAAAGTGATACTAAAATATACAACATGCCATGGGTCCTTTATTAGTTTCTCCTCAACAACAAAATCTGAACCAAAAAAGTAAGAGAAATGCATTTCATTGTGAAATCAAAACCTTTTAGAAGATAATGGAAACATAATTATTATTTTAATTCTAGTAGAAATGTCATACACAACACACTTGAGCCCTTCTTTATTTAATGTGCAATAATAATGCTAACGTTTACACAGCAAACATTGAGCTCATTATGATTTGATGTGCAATAAAAGTGATACTAAAATATACAACATGCCATTGGTACTATATAATTTGCTGCCCAACGAAAAAATCTGAACGAAAAGAGTAACAGAAATGCGTTTCATTGTGTAATCAAGACCTTTTTGAAGATAATGAAAACATAATTATTTTTTTTCAATTCTAGTAGAAATGTCATACACAACACACATTGAGCCCTTCTTTATTTCCTGTGCAATGAGAACAATCAGGTCATACGAAGCAAACATTGAGCCCATTATCATTTGATGTGCAATGAACGTCATAAGAAAATATACAACATGCCATGAGTTCTGTATTAGTTTCTGCTCAACGAAAAAACCTGAACGAAAAAAGTGAGAGAAATGCATTTCATTGTGAAATCAAAACCTTTTAGAAGATAATGGAAACATGATTATTTTTAATTCATGTAGAAATGTCTTACACAAAACACATTGAGCCCTTGATTATTTGCTGTGCAATGAAAACGATAAGGTTATATACAGCAAACACTGAGCCCATGATCATTTGATGAGCAACGAACGTCATGAGATAATATACAACATGCAATGTGTCCTTTAGAATTTGCTGCTCAACGAAAAAATCTGAACGGAAAAAGTGAGAGAAATGCGTTTCATTGTAAAATCAAAACCTTTTAGAAGATAATGGAATCATAATTATTTTCTCGAATTCTAGTAGAAATGTAATACACAACACACATTGAGCCCTTCTTTATTTGCTGTGCAATAACAATGATAACGTTATACACAGCAAACATTGAGCCCATTATCATATGATATGCAACCAAAATCATGAGAAAATATACAACATGCCATGGGTTCGTTACTACTTTCTGCTCAACGAAAAAATCTAAACCGAAAAAGTGAGAGAAATGCGTTTCATTGTGAGATCAAAACCTTTTAGAAGATAATGGAAAAATAATTATTTTCTCGGAATTCTAGTGGAAATGTTATACACAACACGCATTCAGCCCTTGATTATTTGCTGTGCAATGAATACGATAAGTTTACATACACCAAAAATTAAGCCCATTATCATTTGATGTGCAACGAACGTCAGGAGAAAATATATAACATGCCATGGGTCCTTATAATTTGCTGCTCAACGAAAAAATCTGAACGGAAAAAGTGAGAGAAATGCGTTTCATTGTAAAATCAAAACCTTTTAGAAGATAATGGAATCATAATTATTTTCTCGAATTCTAGTAGAAATGTAATACACAACACACATTGAGCCCTTCTTTATTTGCTGTGCAATAACAATGATAACGTTATACACAGCAAACATTGAGCCCATTATCATATGATATGCAACCAAAATCATGAGAAAATATACAACATGCCATGGGTTCGTTACTACTTTCTGCTCAACGAAAAAATCTAAACCGAAAAAGTGAGAGAAATGCGTTTCATTGTGAGATCAAAACCTTTTAGAAGATAATGGAAAAATAATTATTTTCTCGGAATTCTAGTGGAAATGTTATACACAACACGCATTCAGCCCTTGATTATTTGCTGTGCAATGAATACGATAAGTTTACATACACCAAAAATTAAGCCCATTATCATTTGATGTGCAACGAACGTCATGAGAAAATATACAACATGCCATGGGTCCTTATAATTTGCTGCTCAACCAAAAAATCAGAACAAAAAGAGTGAGAGAAATGCGTTTCAGTGTGAAATCAAAACCTTTAAGAAGATAATGGAATCATAATTATTTTCTCGAATTCTAGTAGAAATGTAATACACAACACACATTGAGCCCTTTATTATTTGCTTGGCAATGAGAACGATCAGGTCATACCCAGCAAACATTTAGCCCATTATCATTTCAGGTGCAATGAAAGTGATACTAAAATATACAACATGCCATGGGTCCTCTATTATTTGTTGCTCAACGAAAAAATCCAAAAGAAAAATGTGATAAAAATGCATTTCAATGTGTAATCAAGACCTTTTAGAAGATAATGAAAATATAATTATTTCTTTAATTCTAGTAGAAATGTCATACATTACACACATTGAGCCCTTGATTATTTGCTGTGCAATGAATACGATCAGTTTATATACACCAAAAATTAAGCCCATTATCATTTGATGAGCAACGAACGTCATGAGAAAATATATAACATGCCATGGGTCCTTATAATTTGCTGCTCAACCAAAAAATCAGAACGAAAAAAGTGAGAGAAATGCGTTTCATTGTGAAATCAAGACCTTTAAGAAGATAATGGAATCATAATTATTTTCTCGAATTCTAGTATAAATGTAATACACAACACACATTGATCCCTTCATTATTTGCTTGGCAATGAGAACGATCAGGTCATACCCAGCAAACATTGAACCCATTATCATTTCAGGTGCAATGAAAGTGATACTAAAATATACAACATGCCATGGGTCCTTTATTAGTTTCTCCTCAACAACAAAATCTGAACCAAAAAAGTAAGAGAAATGCATTTCATTGTGAAATCAAAACCTTTTAGAAGATAATGGAAACATAATTATTATTTTAATTCTAGTAGAAATGTCATACACAACACACTTGAGCCCTTCTTTATTTAATGTGCAATAATAATGCTAACGTTATACACAGCAAACATTGAGCTCATTATGATTTGATGTGCAATAAAAGTGATACTAAAATATACAACATGCCATTGGTACTATATAATTTGCTGCCCAACGAAAAAATCTGAACGAAAAGAGTAACAGAAATGCGTTTCATTGTGTAATCAAGACCTTTTTGAAGATAATGAAAACATAATTATTTTTTTTCAATTCTAGTAGAAATGTCATACACAACACACATTGAGCCCTTCTTTATTTCCTGTGCAATGAGAACAATCAGGTCATACGCAGCAAACATTGAGCCCATTATCATTTGATGTGCAATGAACGTCATAAGAAAATATACAACATGCCATGAGTTCTGTATTAGTTTCTGCTCAACGAAAAAACCTGAACGAAAAAAGTGAGAGAAATGCATTTCATTGTGAAATCAAAACCTTTTAGAAGATAATGGAAACATGATTATCTTTAATTCATGTAGAAATGCCTTACACAAAACACATTGAGCCCTTGATTATTTGCTGTGCAATGAAAACGATAAGGTTATATACAGCAAACACTGAGCCCATGATCATTTGATGAGCAACGAACGTCATGAGATAATATACAACATGCAATGTGTCCTTTATAATTTGCTGCTCAACGAAAAAATCTGAACGGAAAAAGTGAGAGAAATGCGTTTCATTGTAAAATCAAAACCTTTTAGAAGATAATGGAATCATAATTATTTTCTCGAATTCTAGTAGAAATGTAATACACAACACACATTGAGCCCTTCTTTATTTGCTGTGCAATAACAATGATAACGTTATACACAGCAAACATTGAGCCCATTATCATATGATATGCAACCAAAATCATGAGAAAATATACAACATGCCATGGGTTCGTTACTACTTTCTGCTCAACGAAAAAATCTAAACCGAAAAAGTGAGAGAAATGCGTTTCATTGTGAGATCAAAACCTTTTAGAAGATAATGGAAAAATAATTATTTTCTCGGAATTCTAGTGGAAATGTTATACACAACACGCATTCAGCCCTTGATTATTTGCTGTGCAATGAATACGATAAGTTTACATACACCAAAAATTAAGCCCATTATCATTTGATGTGCAACGAACGTCAGGAGAAAATATATAACATGCCATGGGTCCTTATAATTTGCTGCTCAACCAAAAAATCAGAACGAAAAGAGTGAGAGAAATGCGTTTCATTGTGAAATCAAGACCTTTAAGAAGATAATGGAATCATAATTATTTTCTCGAATTCTAGTATAAATGTAATACACAACACACATTGAGCCCTTCATTATTTGCTTGGCAATGAGAACGATCAGGTCATACCCAGCAAACATTTAGCCCATTATCATTTCAGGTGCAATGAAAGTGATACTAAAATATACAACATGCCATGGGTCCTCTATTATTTGTTGCTCAACGAAAAAATCCAAAAGAAAAATGTGATAGAAATGCATTTCAATGTGTAATCAGGACCTTTTAGAAGATAATGAAAATATAATTATTTCTTTAATTCTAGTAGAAATGTCATACATTACACACATTGAGCCCTTGATTATTTGCTGTGCAATGAATACGATCAGTTTATATACACCAAAAATTAAGCCCATTATCATTTGATGAGCAACGAACGTCATGAGAAAATATATAACATGCCATGGGTCCTTATAATTTGCTGCTCAACCAAAAAATCAGAACGAAAAAAGTGAGAGAAATGCGTTTCATTGTGAAATCAAGACCTTTAAGAAGATAATGGAATCATAATTATTTTCTCGAATTCTAGTATAAATGTAATACACAACACACATTGATCCCTTCATTATTTGCTTGGCAATGAGAACGATCAGGTCATACCCAGCAAACATTGAACCCATTATCATTTCAGGTGCAATGAAAGTGATACTAAAATATACAACATGCCATGGGTCCTCTAATATTTGTTGCTCAACGAAAAAATCCATAAGAAAAATGTGATAGAAATGCATTTCAATGTGTAATCAACACCTTTTAGAAGATAATGAAAATATAATTATTTTCTAATTCTAGTAGAAATGTCATACACAACACACATTGAGCCCTTTATTATTTGCTTTGCAATGAATACGATAAGTTTACATACACAAAAAATTAAGCCCATTATCATTTGATGTGCAACGAACGTCATGAGAAAATATACAACATGCCATGGGTCCTTATAATTTGCTGCTCAACCAAACAATCAGAACAAAAAGAGTGAGAGAAATGCGTTTCAGTGTGAAATCAAAACCTTTAAGAAGATAATTGAATCATAATTATTTTCTTGAATTCTAGTAGAAATGTAATACACAACACACATTGAGCCCTTCATTATTTGCTGGGCAATGAGAACGATCAGGTCATACCCAGCAAACATTTAGCCCATTATCATTTCAGGTGCAATGAAAGTGATACTAAAATATACAACATGCCATGGGTCCTCTATTATTTGTTGCTCAACGAAAAAATCCAAAAGAAAAATGTGATAGAAATGCATTTCAATGTGTAATCAACACCTTTTAGAAGATAATGAAAATATCATTATTTTCTAATTCTAGTAGAAATGTCATACACAACACACATTGAGCCCTTTATTATTTGCTGTGCAATGAATAGGATAAGTTTACATACACCAAAAATTAAGCCCATTATCATTTGATGTGCAACGAACGTCATGAGAAAATATATAACATCCCATGGGTCCTTATAATTTGCTGCTCAACCAAAAAATCAGAACGAAAAGAGTGAGAGAAATGCGTTTCATTGTGAAATCAAGACCTTTAAGAAGATAATGGAATCATAATTATTTTCTCGAATTCTAGTATAAATGTAATACACAACACACATTGAGCCCTTCATTATTTGCTTGGCAATGAGAACGATCAGGTCATACCCAGCAAACATTGAACCCATTATCATTTCAGGTGCAATGAAAGTGATACTAAAATATACAACATGCCATGGGTCCTCTAATATTTGTTGCTCAACGAAAAAATCCAAAAGAAAAATGTGATAGAAATGCATTTCAATGTGTAATCAAGACCTTTTAGAAGATAATGAAAATATAATTATTTTTTAATTCTAGTAGAAATGTCATACACAACACACATTGAGCCCTTGATTATTTGCCGTGCAATGAATAGGATAAGTTTACATACACCAAAAATTAAGCCCATTATCATTTGATGTGCAACGAACGTCAGGAGAAAATATATAACATGCCATGGGTCCTTATAATTTGCTGCTCAACCAAAAAATCAGAACGAAAAGAGTGAGAGAAATGCGTTTCATTGTGAAATCAAGACCTTTAAGAAGATAATGGAATCATAATTATTTTCTCGAATTCTAGTATAAATGTAATACACAACACACATTGAGCCCTTCATTATTTGCTTGGCAATGAGAACGATCAGGTCATACCCAGCAAACATTTAGCCCATTATCATTTCAGGTGCAATGAAAGTGATACTAAAATATACAACATGCCATGGGTCCTCTAATATTTGTTGCTCAACGAAAAAATCCAAAAGAAAAATGTGATAGAAATGCATTTCAATGTGTAATCAAGACCTTTTAGAAGATAATGAAAATATAATTATTTTTTAATTCTAGTAGAAATGTCATACACAACACACATTGAGCCCTTGATTATTTGCCGTGCAATGAATAGGATAAGTTTACATACACCAAAAATTAAGCCCATTATCATTTGATGTGCAACGAACGTCAGGAGAAAATATATAACATGCCATGGGTCCTTATAATTTGCTGCTCAACCAAAAAATCAGAACGAAAAGAGTGAGAGAAATGCGTTTCATTGTGAAATCAAGACCTTTAAGAAGATAATGGAATCATAATTATTTTCTCGAATTCTAGTATAAATGTAATACACAACACACATTGAGCCCTTCATTATTTGCTTGGCAATGAGAACGATCAGGTCATACCCAGCAAACATTTAGCCCATTATCATTTCAGGTGCAATGAAAGTGATACTAAAATATACAACATGCCATGGGTCCTCTAATATTTGTTGCTCAACGAAAAAATCCAAAAGAAAAATGTGATAGAAATGCATTTCAATGTGTAATCAAGACCTTTTAGAAGATAATGAAAATATAATTATTTTTTAATTCTAGTAGAAATGTCATACACAACACACATTGAGCCCTTGATTATTTGCTTTGCAATGAATACGATAAGTTTACATACACAAAAAATTAAGCCCATTATCATTTGATGTGCAACGAACGTCATGAGAAAATATACAACATGCCATGGGTCCTTATAATTTGCTGCTCAACCAAAAAATCAGAACAAAAAGAGTGAGAGAAATGCGTTTCAGTGTGAAATCAAAACCTTTAAGAAGATAATGGAATCATAATTATTTTCTCGAATTCTAGTAGAAATGTAATACACAACACACATTGAGCCCTTTATTATTTGCTTGGCAATGAGAACGATCAGGTCATACCCAGCAAACATTTAGCCCATTATCATTTCAGGTGCAATGAAAGTGATACTAAAATATACAACATGCCATGGGTCCTCTATTATTTGTTGCTCAACGAAAAAATCCAAAAGAAAAATGTGATAGAAATGCATTTCAATGTGTAATCAAGACCTTTTAGAAGATAATGAAAATATAATTATTTCTTTAATTGTAGTGGAAATGTCATACATTACACTTATTGAGCCCTTGATTATTTGCTGTGCAATGAATACGATCAGTTTATATACACCAAAAATTAAGCCCATTATCATTTGATGAGCAACGAACGTCATGAGAAAATATATGACATGCCATGGGTCCTTATAATTTGCTGCTCAACCAAAAAATCAGAACGAAAAAAGTGAGAGAAATGCGATTCATTGTGAAATCAAGACCTTTAAGAAGATAATGGAATCATAATTATTTTCTCGAATTCTAGTATAAATGTAATACACAACACACATTGATCCCTTCATTATTTGCTTGGCAATGAGAACGATCAGGTCATACCCAGCAAACATTGAACCCATTATCATTTCAGGTGCAATGAAAGTGATACTAAAATATACAACATGCCATGGGTCCTCTAATATTTGTTGCTCAACGAAAAAATCCAAAAGAAAAATGTGATAGAAATGCATTTCAATGTGTAATCAAGACCTTTTAGAAGATAATGAAAATATAATTATTTTTTAATTCTAGTAGAAATGTCATACACAACACACATTGAGCCCTTGATTATTTGCTTTGCAATGAATACGATAAGTTTACATACACAAAAAATTAAGCCCATTATCATTTGATGTGCAACGAACGTCATGAGAAAATATACAACATGCCATGGGTCCTTATAATTTGCTGCTCAACCAAAAAATCAGAGCAAAAAGAGTGAGAGAAATGCGTTTCAGTGTGAAATCAAAACCTTTAAGAAGATAATGGAATCATAATTATTTTCTCGAATTCTAGTAGAAATGTAATACACAACACACATTGAGCCCTTTCTTATTTGCTTGGCAATGAGAACGATCAGGTCATACCCAGCAAACATTTAGCCCATTATCATTTCAGGTGCAATGAAAGTGATACTAAAATATACAACATGCCATGGGTCCTCTATTATTTGTTGCTCAACGAAAAAATCCAAAAGAAAAATGTGATAGAAATGCATTTCAATGTGTAATCAGGACCTTTTAGAAGATAATGAAAATATAATTATTTCTTTAATTCTAGTAGAAATGTCATACATTACACACATTGAGCCCTTGATTATTTGCTGTGCAATGAATACGATCAGTTTATATACACCAAAAATTAAGCCCATTATCATTTGATGAGCAACGAACGTCATGAGAAAATATATAACATGCCATGGGTCCTTATAATTTGCTGCTCAACCAAAAAATCAGAACGAAAAAAGTGAGAGAAATGCGTTTCATTGTGAAATCAAGACCTTTAAGAAGATAATGGAATCATAATTATTTTCTCGAATTCTAGTATAAATGTAATACACAACACACATTGATCCCTTCATTATTTGCTTGGCAATGAGAACGATCAGGTCATACCCAGCAAACATTGAACCCATTATCATTTCAGGTGCAATGAAAGTGATACTAAAATATACAACATGCCATGGGTCCTCTAATATTTGTTGCTCAACGAAAAAATCCATAAGAAAAATGTGATAGAAATGCATTTCAATGTGTAATCAACACCTTTTAGAAGATAATGAAAATATAATTATTTTCTAATTCTAGTAGAAATGTCATACACAACACACATTGAGCCCTTTATTATTTGCTGTGCAATGAATAGGATAAGTTTACATACACCAAAAATTAAGCCCATTATCATTTGATGTGCAACGAACGTCATGAGAAAATATATAACATGCCATGGGTCCTTATAATTTGCTGCTCAACCAAAAAATCAGAACGAAAAGAGTGAGAGAAATGCGTTTCATTGTGAAATCAAGACCTTTAAGAAGATAATGGAATCATAATTATTTTCTCGAATTCTAGTATAAATGTAATACACAACACACATTGAGCCCTTCATTATTTGCTTGGCAATGAGAACGATCAGGTCATACCCAGCAAACATTGAACCCATTATCATTTCAGGTGCAATGAAAGTGATACTAAAATATACAACATGGCATGGGTCCTCTAATATTTGTTGCTCAACGAAAAAATCCAAAAGAAAAATGTGATAGAAATGCATTTCAATGTGTAATCAAGACCTTTTAGAAGATAATGAAAATATAATTATTTTTTAATTCTAGTAGAAATGTCATACACAACACACATTGAGCCCTTGATTATTTGCTTTGCAATGAATACGATAAGTTTACATACACAAAAAATTAAGCCCATTATCATTTGATGTGCAACGAACGTCATGAGAAAATATACAACATGCCATGGGTCCTTATAATTTGCTGCTCAACCAAACAATCAGAACAAAAAGAGTGAGAGAAATGCGTTTCAGTGTGAAATCAAAACCTTTAAGAAGATTATTGAATCATAATTATTTTCTTGAATTCTAGTAGAAATGTAATACACAACACACATTGAGCCCTTCATTATTTGCTGGGCAATGAGAACGATCAGGTCATACCCAGCAAACATTTAGCCCATTATCATTTCAGGTGCAATGAAAGTGATACTAAAATATACAACATGCCATGGGTCCTCTATTATTTGTTGCTCAACGAAAAAATCCAAAAGAAAAATGTGATAGAAATGCATTTCAATGTGTAATCAGGACCTTTTAGAAGATAATGAAAATATAATTATTTCTTTAATTCTAGTAGAAATGTCATACATTACACACATTGAGCCCTTGATTATTTGCTGTGCAATGAATACGATCAGTTTATATACACCAAAAATTAAGCCCATTATCATTTGATGAGCAACGAACGTCATGAGAAAATATATAACATGCCATGGGTCCTTATAATTTGCTGCTCAACCAAAAAATCAGAACGAAAAAAGTGAGAGAAATGCGTTTCATTGTGAAATCAAGACCTTTAAGAAGATAATGGAATCATAATTATTTTCTCGAATTCTAGTATAAATGTAATACACAACACACATTGATCCCTTCATTATTTGCTTGGCAATGAGAACGATCAGGTCATACCCAGCAAACATTTAGCCCATTATCATTTCAGGTGCAATGAAAGTGATACTAAAATATACAACATGCCATGGGTCCTCTAATATTTGTTGCTCAACGAAAAAATCCATAAGAAAAATGTGATAGAAATGCATTTCAATGTGTAATCAACACCTTTTAGAAGATAATGAAAATATAATTATTTTCTAATTCTAGTAGAAATGTCATACACAACACACATTGAGCCCTTTATTATTTGCTGTGCAATGAATAGGATAAGTTTACATACACCAAAAATTAAGCCCATTATCATTTGATGTGCAACGAACGTCATGAGAAAATATATAACATGCCATGGGTCCTTATAATTTGCTGCTCAACCAAAAAATCAGAACGAAAAGAGTGAGAGAAATGCGTTTCATTGTGAAATCAAGACCTTTAAGAAGATAATGGAATCATAATTATTTTCTCGAATTCTAGTATAAATGTAATACACAACACACATTGAGCCCTTCATTATTTGCTTGGCAATGAGAACGATCAGGTCATACCCAGCAAACATTGAACCCATTATCATTTCAGGTGCAATGAAAGTGATACTAAAATATACAACATGGCATGGGTCCTCTAATATTTGTTGCTCAACGAAAAAATCCAAAAGAAAAATGTGATAGAAATGCATTTCAATGTGTAATCAAGACCTTTTAGAAGATAATGAAAATATAATTATTTTTTAATTCTAGTAGAAATGTCATACACAACACACATTGAGCCCTTGATTATTTGCTTTGCAATGAATACGATAAGTTTACATACACAAAAAATTAAGCCCATTATCATTTGATGTGCAACGAACGTCATGAGAAAATATACAACATGCCATGGGTCCTTATAATTTGCTGCTCAACCAAACAATCAGAACAAAAAGAGTGAGAGAAATGCGTTTCAGTGTGAAATCAAAACCTTTAAGAAGATAATTGAATCATAATTATTTTCTTGAATTCTAGTAGAAATGTAATACACAACACACATTGAGCCCTTCATTATTTGCTGGGCAATGAGAACGATCAGGTCATACCCAGCAAACATTTAGCTCATTATCATTTCAGGTGCAATGAAAGTGATACTAAAATATACAACATGCCATGGGTCCTCTATTATTTGTTGCTCAACGAAAAAATCCAAAAGAAAAATGTGATAGAAATGCATTTCAATGTGTAATCAAGACCTTTTAGAAGATAATGAAAATATAATTATTTTTTTAATTCTAGTAGAAATGTCATACATTACACACATTGAGCCCTTGATTATTTGCTGTGCAATGAATACGATAAGTTTATATACACCAAAAATTAAGCCCATTATCATTTGATGAGCAACGAACGTCATGATCAAATATATAATATGCAATGTGTCCTTTAATATTTGCTGCTCAACCAAAAAATCAGAACAAAAAGAGTGAGAGAAATGCGTTTCAGTGTGAAATCAAAACCTTTAAGAAGATAATGGAATCATAATTATTTTCTCGAATTCTAGTAGAAATGTAATACACAACACACATTGAGCCCTTTATTATTTGCTGGGCAATGAGAACGATCAGGTCATACCCAGCAAACATTTAGCCCATTATCATTTCAGGTGCAATGAAAGTGATACTAAAATATACAACATGCCATGGGTCCTTATAATTTGCTGCTCAAAAAAAAAATAAAAACGAAAAGAGTGAGAGAAATGCGTTTCATTGTGAAATCAAGACCTTTAAGAAGATAATGGAATCATAATTATTATCTCCAATTCTATTATAAATGTAATACACAACACACATTGAGCCCTTGATTATTTGCTCGGCAATGAGAACGATCAGGTCATACCCAGCAAACATTGAACCCATTATCATTTCAGGTGCAATGAAAGTGATACTAAAATATACAACATGCCATGGGTCCTTTATTAGTTTCTCCTCAACAACAAAATCTGAACGAAAAAAGTAAGAGAAATGCATTTCATTGTGAAATCAAAACCTTTTAGAAGATAATGGAAACATAATTATTATTTTAATTCTAGTAGAAATGTCATACACAACACACTTGAGCCCTTCTTTATTTAATGTGCAATAATAATGCTAACGTTATACACAGCAAACATTGAGCTCATTATGATTTGATGTGCAATAAAAGTGATACTAAAATATACAACATGCCATTGGTACTATATAATTTGCTGCTCAACGAAAAAATCTGAACGAAAAGAGTAACAGAAATGCGTTTCATTGTGCAATCAAGACCTTTTTGAAGATAATGAAAACATAATTATTTTTTTTTAATTCATGTAGAAATGTCTTACACAAAACACATTGAGCCCTTGATTATTTGCTGTGCAATGAAAACGATAAGGTTATATACAGCAAACACTGAGCCCATTATCATTTGATGAGCAACGAACGTCATGAGATAATATACAACATGCAATGTGTCCTTTATAGTTTGCTGCTCAACGAAAAAGTCTGAACGGAAAAAGTGAGAGAAATGCGTTTCATTGTAAAATCAAAACCTTTTAGAAGATAATGGAATCATAATTATTTTCTCGAATTCTAGTAGAGATGTAATACACAACACACATTGAGCACTTCTTTATTTGCTGTGCAATAACAATGATAACGTTATACACAGCAAACATTGAGCCCATTATCATATGATGTGCAACCAAAATCATGAGAAAATATACAACATGCCATGGGTTCGTTACTACTTTCTGCTCAACGAAAAAATCTAAACCGAAAAAGTGAGAGAAATGCGTTTTATTGTGAAATCAAAACCTTTTAGAAGATAATGGAAAAATAATTATTTTCTCGGAATTCTAGTGGAAATGTTTTACACAACACGCATTCAGCCCTTGATTATTTGCTGGGCAATGAGAACGATAAGGTCATACCCAGCAAATATTGAGCCCATTGTCATTTGATGTGCAACGAAAGTGATAATAAAATATACAACATACCATGGGTCCTCCTTTATTTGCTGCTCAACGAAAAAATCTGAACAAAAAAGTGAGAGAAATGCCTTTCATTGTGAAATCAAAACCTTTTAGAAGATAATGGAAACATAATTATTATTTTAATTCTAGTAGAAATGTCATACACAACACACTT
The DNA here is from genome assembly GCA_964019065.1 of Catostylus mosaicus. NCBI lineage: Eukaryota > Metazoa > Cnidaria > Scyphozoa > Rhizostomeae > Catostylidae > Catostylus > Catostylus mosaicus. The sequence continues at coordinate 5,022,754 of OZ025184.1, read as the reverse complement.
GAGCCCTTCTTTATTTAATGTGCAATAATAATGATAACGTTATACACAGCAAACATTGAGCTCATTATGATTTGATGTGCAATAAAAGTGATACTAAAATATACAACATGCCATTGGTACTATATAATTTGCTGCTCAACGAAAAAATCTGAACGAAAGGAGTAACAGAAATGCGATTCATTGTGTAATCAAGACCTTTTTGAAGATAATGAAAACATAATTATTTTTTTTCAATTCTAGTAGAAATGTCATACACAACACACATTGAGCCCTTCTTTATTTCCTGTGCAATGAGAACAATCAGGTCATACGCAGCAAACATTGAGCCCATTATCATTTGATGTGCAACGAACGTCATAAGAAAATATACAACATGCCATGAGTTCTTTATTAGTTTCTGCTCAACGAAAAAACCTGAACGAAAAAAGTGAGAGAAATGCATTTCATTGTGAAATCAAAACCTTTTAGAAGATAATGGAAACATGATTATTTTTAATTCATGTAGAAATGTCTTACACAAAACACATTGAGCCCTTGATTATTTGCTGTGCAATGAAAACGATAAGGTTATATACAGCAAACACTGAGCCCATTATCATTTGATGAGCAACGAACGTCATGAGATAATATACAACATGCAATGTGTCCTTTATATTTGCTGCTCAACGAAAAAATCTGAACGGAAAAAGTGAGAGAAATGCGTTTCATTGTAAAATCAAAACCTTTTAGAAGATAATGGAATCATAATTATTTTCTCGAATTCTAGTAGAAATGTAATACACAACACACATTGAGCCCTTCTTTATTTGCTGTGCAATAACAATGATAACGTTATACACAGCAAACATTGAGCCCATTATCATATGATGTGCAACCAAAATCATGAGAAAATATACAACATGCCATGGGTTCGTTACTACTTTCTGCTCAACGAAAAAATCTAAACCGAAAAAGTGAGAGAAATGCGTTTCATTGTGAAATCAAAACCTTTTAGAAGATAATGGAATCATAATTATTTTCTTGAATTCTAGAAGAAATGTAATACACAACACACATTGAGCCCTTTATTATTTGCTGGGCAATGAGAACGATCAGGTCATACCCAGCAAACATTGAACCCATTATCATTTCAGGTGCAATGAAAGTGATACTAAAATATACAACATGCCATGGGTCCTCTATTATTTGTTGCTCAACGAAAAAATCCAAAAGAAAAATGTGATAGAAATGCATTTCAATGTGTAATCAACACCTTTTAGAAGATAATGAAAATATAATTATTTTTTTAATTCTAGTAGAAATGTCATACATTACACACATTGAGCCCTTGATTATTTGCTGTGCAATGAATACGATAAGTTTATATACACCAAAAATTAAGCCCATTATCATTTGATGAGCAACGAACGTCATGAGAAAATATCTAACATGCCATGGGTCCTTATAATCTGCTGCTCAACCAAAAAATCAGAACGAAAAGAGTGAGAGAAATGCGTTTCATTGTGAAATCAAGACCTTTAAGAAGATGATGGAAAAATAATTATTTTCTCGAATTCTAGTATAAATGTAATACACAACACACATTGAGCCCTTCATTATTTGCTTGGCAATGAGAACGATCAGGTCATACCCAGCAAACATTGAACCCATTATCATTTCAGGTGCAATGAAAGTGATACTAAAAAATACAACATGCCATGGGTCCTCTATTATTTGTTGCTCAGCGAAAAAATCCAAAAGAAAAATGTGATAGAAATGCATTTCAATGTGTAATCAAGACCTTTTAGAAGATAATGAAAATATAATTATTTTCTAATTCTAGTAGAAATGTCATACACAACACACATTGAGCCCTCGATTATTTGCTGTGCAATGAATACGATAAGTTTACATACACCAAAAATTAAGCCCATTATAATTTGATGTGCAACGAACGTCATGAGAAAATATACAACATGCCATGGGTTCGTTACTACTTTCTGCTCAACGAAAAAATCTAAACCGAAAAAGTGAGAGAAATGCGTTTCATTGTGAAATCAAAACCTTTTAGAAGATAATGGAATCATAATTATTTTCTTGAATTCTAGAAGAAATGTAATACACAACACACATTGAGCCCTTTATTATTTGCTGGGCAATGAGAACGATCAGGTCATACCCAGCAAACATTGAACCCATTATCATTTCAGGTGCAATGAAAGTGATACTAAAATATACAACATGCCATGGGTCCTCTATTATTTGTTGCTCAACGAAAAAATCCAAAAGAAAAATGTGATAGAAATGCATTTCAATGTGTAATCAACACCTTTTAGAAGATAATGAAAATATAATTATTTTTTTAATTCTAGTAGAAATGTCATACATTACACACATTGAGCCCTTGATTATTTGCTGTGCAATGAATACGATAAGTTTATATACACCAAAAATTAAGCCCATTATCATTTGATGAGCAACGAACGTCATGAGAAAATATCTAACATGCCATGGGTCCTTATAATCTGCTGCTCAACCAAAAAATCAGAACGAAAAGAGTGAGAGAAATGCGTTTCATTGTGAAATCAAGACCTTTAAGAAGATGATGGAAAAATAATTATTTTCTCGAATTCTAGTATAAATGTAATACACAACACACATTGAGCCCTTCATTATTTGCTTGGCAATGAGAACGATCAGGTCATACCCAGCAAACATTGAACCCATTATCATTTCAGGTGCAATGAAAGTGATACTAAAAAATACAACATGCCATGGGTCCTCTATTATTTGTTGCTCAACGAAAAAATCCAAAAGAAAAATGTGATAGAAATGCATTTCAATGTGTAATCAAGACCTTTTAGAAGATAATGAAAATATAATTATTTTCTAATTCTAGTAGAAATGTCATACACAACACACATTGAGCCCTCGATTATTTGCTGTGCAATGAATACGATAAGTTTACATACACCAAAAATTAAGCCCATTATAATTTGATGTGCAACGAACGTCATGAGAAAATATACAACATGCCATGGGTCCTTATAATTTGCTGCTCAACCAAAAAATCAGAACAAAAAGAGTGAGAGAAATGCGTTTCAGTGTGAAATCAAAACCTTTAAGAAGATAATGGAATCATAATTATTTTCTTGAATTCTAGTAGAAATGTAATACACAACACACATTGAGCCCTTTATTATTTGCTGGGCAATGAGAACGATCAGGTCATACCCAGCAAACATTTAGCCCATTATCATTTCAGGTGCAATGAAAGTGATACTAAAATATACAAAATGCCATGGGTCCTCTAATATTTGTTGCTAAACGAAAAAATCCAAAAGAAAAATGTGATAGAAATGCATTTCAATGTGTAATCAACACCTTTTAGAAGATAATGAAAAGATAATTATTTTTTTAATTCTAGTAGAAATGTCATACATTACACACATTGAGCCCTTGATTATTTGCTGTGCAATGAATACGATAAGTTTATATACACCAAAAATTAAGCCCATTATCATTTGATGAGCAATGAACGTCATGAGAAAATATCTAACATGCCATGGGTCCTTATAATTTGGTGCTCAACCAAAAAATCAGAACGAAAAGAGTGAGAGAAATGCGTTTCATTGTGAAATCAAGACCTTTAAGAAGATAATGGAATCATAATTATTTTCTCGAATTCTAGTATAAATGTAATACACAACACACATTGAGCCCTTCATTATTTGCTTGGCAATGAGAACGATCAGGTCATACCCAGCAAACATTGAACCCATTATCATTTCAGGTGCAATGAAAGTGATACTAAAATATACAACATGCCAGGGGTCCTCTCATATTTGTTGCTCAACGAAAAAATCCAAAAGAAAAATGTGATAGAAATGCATTTCAATGTGTAATCAAGACCTTTTAGAAGATAATGAAAATATAATTATTTTCTAATTCTAGTAGAAATGTCATACACAACACACATTGAGCCCTTGATTATTTGCTCTGCAATGAATACGATAAGTTTACATACACCAAAAATTAAGCCCATTATAATTTGATGTGCAACGAACGTCATAAGAAAATATACAACATGCCATGGGTTCGTATAATTTGCTGCTCAACCAAAAAATCAGAACAAAAGGAGTGAGAGAAATGCGTTTCAGTGTGAAATCAAAACCTTTAAGAAGATAATGGAATCATAATTATTTTCTCGAATCCTAGTAGAAATGTATTACACAACACACATTGAGCCCTTTATTATTTGCTTGGCAATGAGAACGATCAGGTCATACCCAGCAAACATTTAGCCCATTATCATTTCAGGTGCAATGAAAGTGATACTAAAATATACAACATGCCATGGGTCTTCTATTATTTGCTGCTCAACGAAAAAATCCAAAAGAAAAATGTGATAGAAATGCATTTCAATGTGTAATCAAGACCTTTTAGAAGATAATGAAAATATAATTATTTTTTAATTCTAGTAGAAATGTCATACACAACACACATTGAGCCCCTGAGTATTTGCTGTGCAATGAATACGATAAGTTTACATACACCAAAAATTAAGCCCATTATCATTTGATGTGCAACGAACGTCATGAGAAAATATACAACATGCCATGGGTCCTTATAATTTGCTGCTCAACCAAAAAATCAGAACGAAAAGAGTGAGAGAAATGCGTTTCATTGTGAAATCAAGACCTTTAAGAAGATAATGGAATAATAATTATTTTCTTGAATTCAAGTAGAAATGTAATACACAACACACATTGAGCCCTTTATTATTTGCTGGGCAATGAGAACGATCAGGTCATACCCAGCAAACATTGAACCCATTATCATTTCAGGTGCAATGAAAGTGATACTAAAATATACAACATGCCATGGGTCCTCTATTATTTGTTGCTCAACGAAAAAATCCAAAAGAAAAATGTGATAGAAATGCATTTCAATGTGTAATCAAGACCTTTTAGAAGATAATGAAAATATAATTATTTTCTAATTCTAGTAGAAATGTCATACACAACACACATTGAGCCCTTGATTATTTGCTGTGCAATGAATACGATAAGTTTACATACACAAAAAATTAAGCCCATTATAATTTGATGTGCAACGAACGTCATGAGAAAATATACAACATGCCATGGGTTCGTATAATTTGCTGCTCAACCAAAAAATCAGAACAAAAAGAGTGAGAGAAATGCGTTTCAGTGTGAAATCAAAACCTTTAAGAAGATAATGGAATCATAATTATTTTCTCGAATCTTAGTAGAAATGTAATACACAACACACATTGAGCCCTTTATTATTTGCTTGGCAATGAGAACGATCAGGTCATACCCAGCAAACATTTAGCCCATTATCATTTCAGGTGCAATGAAAGTGATACTAAAATATACAACATGCCATGGGTCCCCTATTATTTGTTGCTCAACGAAAAAATCCAAAAGAAAAATGTGATAGAAATGCATTTCAATGTGTAATCAAGACCTTTTAGAAGATAATGAAAATATAATTATTTTTTAATTCTAGTAGAAATGTCATACACAACACACATTGAGCCCCTGAGTATTTGCTGTGCAATGAATACGATAAGTTTACATACACCAAAAATTAAGCCCATTATCATTTGATGTGCAACGAACGTCATGAGAAAATATACAACATGCCATGGGTCCTTATGATTTGCTGCTCAACCAAAAAATCAGAACAAAAAGTGTGAGAGAAATGCGTTTAATGGTGAAATCAAAACCTTTAAGAAGATAATGGAATCATAATTATTTTCTTGAATTCTAGTAGAAATGTAATACACAACACACATTGAGCCCTTCATTATTTGCTTGGCAATGAGAACGATCAGGTCATACCCAGCAAAAATTTAGCCCATTATCATTTCAGGTGCAATGAAAGTGATACTAAAATATACAACATGCCATGGGTCCTCTAATATTTGTTGCTCAACGAAAAAATCCAAAAGAAAAATGTGATAGAAATGCCTTTTAAATGTGTAATCAAGACCTTTTAGAAGATAATGAAAATATAATTATTTTCTAATTCTAGTAGAAATGTCATACACAACACACATTGAGCCCTTGATTATTTGCTGTGCAATGAATACGATAAGTTTACATACACCAAAAATTAAGCCCATTATAATTTGATGTGAAACGAACGTCATGAGAAAATATACAACATGCCATGGGTTCTTATAATTTGCTGCTCAACCAAACAATCAGAGCAAAAAGAGTGAGAGAAATGCGTTTCAGGGTGAAATCAAAACCTTTAAGAAGATAATGGAATCATAATTATTTTCGCGAATCCTAGTAGAAATGTAGTACACAACACACATTGAGCCCTTTATTATTTGCTTGGCAATGAGAACGATCAGGTCATACCCAGCAAACATTTAGCCCATTATCATTTCAGGTGCAATGAAAGTGATACTAAAATATACAACATGCCATGGGTCCTCTATTATTTGTTGCTCAACGAAAAAATCCAAAAGAAAAATGTGATAGAAATGCATTTCAATGTGTAATCAAGACCTTTTAGAAGATAATGAAAATATAATTATTTTTTTAATTCTAGTAGAAATGTCATACATTACACACATTGAGCCCTTGATTATTTGCTGTGCAATGAATACGATAAGTTTATATACACCAAAAATTAAGCTCATTATCATTTGATGAGCAACGAACGTCATGAGAAAATATATAACATGCCATGGGTCCTTATAATTTGCTGCTCAACCAAAAAATCAGAACGAAAAGAGTGAGAGAAATGCGTTTCATTGTGAAATCAAGACCTTTAAGAAGATAATGGAATCATAATTATTTTCTCGAATTCTAGTATAAATGCAATACACAACACACATTGAGCCCTTCATTATTTGCTTGGCAATGAGAATGATCAGGTCATACCCAGCAAACATTGAACCCATTATCATTTCAGGTGCAATGAAAGTGATACTAAAATATACAACATGCCATGGGTCCTCTATTATTTGTTGCTCAACGAAAAAATCCAAAAGAAAAATGTGATAGAAATGCATTTCAATGTGTAATCAAGACCTTTTAGAAGATAATGAAAATATAATTATTTTCTAATTCTAGTAGAAATGTCATACACAACACACATTGAGCCCTTGATTATTTGCTGTGCAATGAATACGATAAGTTTACATACACCAAAAATTAAGCCCATTATAATTTGATGTGCAACGAACGTCATGAGAAAATATACAACATGCCATATGTTCGTATAATTTGCTGCTCAACCAAAAAATCAGAACAAAAAGAGTGAGAGAAATGCGTTTCAGTGTGAAATCAAAACCTTTAAGAAGATAATGGAATCATAATTATTTTCTCGAATCCTAGTAGAAATGTAATGCACAACACACATTGAGCCCTTTATTATTTGCTTGGCAATGAGAACGATCAGGTCATACCCAGCAAACATTTAGCCCATTATCATTTCAGGTGCAATGAAAGTGATACTAAAATATACAACATGCCATGGGTCCTCTATTATTTGTTGCTCAACGAAAAAATCCCAAAGAAAAATGTGATAGAAATGCATTTCAATGTGTAATCAAGACCTTTTAGAAGATAATGAAAATATAATTATTTTTTAATTCTAGTAGAAATGTCATACACAACACACATTGAGCCCCTGAGTATTTGCTGTGCAATGAATACGATAAGTTTACATACACCAAAAATTAAGCCCATTATCATTTGAAGTGCAACGAACGTCATGAGAAAATATCTAACATGCCATGGGTCCTTATAATTTGCTGCTCAACCAAAAAATCAGAACAAAAAGAGTGAGAGAAATGCGTTTCATGGTGAAATCAAAACCTTTAAGAAGATAATGGAATCATAATTATTTTCTTGAATTCTAGTAGAAATGTAAGACACAACACACATTGAGCCCTTTATCATTTGCTGGGCAATGAGAACGATCAGGTCATACCCAGCAAACATTTAGCCCATTATCATTTCAGGTGCAATGAAAGTGATACTAAAATATATAACATGCCATGGGTCCTCTATTATTTGTTGCTCAACGAAAAAATCCAAAAGAAAAATGTGATAGAAATGCATTTCAATTTGTAATCAAGACCTTTTAGAAGATAATGAAAATATAATTATTTTTTTAATTCTAGTAGAAATGTCATACATTACACACATTGAGCCCTTGATTATTTGCTGTGCAATGAATACGATAAGTTTATATACACCAAAAATTAAGCTCATTATCATTTGATGAGCAACGAAGGTCATGAGAAAATATATAACATGCCATGGGTCCTTATAATTTGCTGCTCAACCAAAAAATCAGAACGAAAAGAGTGAGAGAAATGCGTTTCATGGTGAAATCAAGACCTTTAAGAAGATAATGGAATCATAATTATTTTCTCGAATTCTAGTATAAATGTAATACACAACACACATTGAGCCCTTCATTATTTGCTTCGCAATGAGAACGATCAGGTCATACCCAGCAAACATTGAACCCATTATCATTTCAGGTGCAATGAAAGTGATACTAAAATTTACAACATGCCATGGGTCCTCTATTATTTGTTGCTCAACGAAAAAATCCAAAAGAAAAATGTGATAGAAATGCATTTCAATGTGTAATCAAGACCTTTTAGAAGATAATGAAAATATAATTATTTTTTTAATTCTAGTAGAAATGTCATACATTACACACATTGAGCCCTTGATTATTTGCTGTGCAATGAATACGATAAGTTTATATACACCAAAAATTAAGCCCATTATCATTTGATGTGCAACGAACGTCATGAGAAAATATACAACATGCCATGGGTCCTTATAATTTGCTGCTCAACCAAAAAATCAGAACGAAAAGAGTGAGAGAAATGCGTTTCATTGTGAAATCAAGACCTTTAAGAAGATAATGGAAACATGATTATTTTTAATTCATATAGAAATGTCTTACACAAAACACATTGAGCCCTTGATTATTTGCTGTGCAATGAATACGATAAGGTTATATACAGCAAACACTGAGCCCATTATCATTTGATGAGCAACGAACGTCATGAGATAATATACAACATGCAATTTGTCCTTTATAATTTGCTGCTCAACGAAAAAATCTGAACGGAAAAAGTGAGAGAAATGCGTTTCATTGTAAAATCAAAACCTTTAAGAAGATAATGGAATCATTATTATTTTCATGAATTCTAGTAGAAATGTAATACACAACACACATTGAGCCCTTTATTATTTGCTGGGCAATGAGAACGATCAGGTCATACCCAGCAAACATTTAGCCCATTATCATTTCAGGTGCAATGAAAGTGATACTAAAATATACAACATGCCATGGGTCCTCTATTATTTGTTGCTCAACGAAAAAATCCAAAAGAAAAATGTGATAGAAATGCATTTCAATGTGTAATCAAGACCTTTTAGAAGATAATGAAAATATAATTATTTTTTTAATTCTAGTAGAAATGTCATACATTACACACATTGAGCCCTTGATTATTTGCTGTGCAATGAATACGATAAGTTTATATACACCAAAAATTAAGCCCATTATCATTTGATGAGCAACAAACGTCATGAGAAACTATATAACATGCCATGGGTCCTTATATTTTGCTGCTCAAACAAAAAATCAGAACAAAAAGAGTGAGAGAAATGCGTTTCAGTGTGAAATCAAAACCTTTAAGAAGATAATGGAATCATAATTATTTTCTCGAATCCTAGTAGAAATGTAATACACAACACAAATTGAGCCCTTTATTATTTGCTTGGCAATGAGAACGATCAGGTCATACCCAGCAAACATTTAGCCCATTATCATTTCAGGTGCAATGAAAGTGATAATAAAATATACAAAATGCCATGGGTCCTCTATTATTTGTTGCCCAACGAAAAAATCCCAAAGAAAAATGTGATAGAAATGCATTTCAATGTGTAATCACGACCTTTTAGAAGATAATGAAAATATAATTATTTTTTTAATTCTAGTAGAAATGTCATACATTACACACATTAAGCCCTTGATTATTTGCTGTGCAATGAATACGATAAGTTTATATACACCAAAAATTAAGCCCATTATCATTTGATGTGCAACGAACGTCATGAGAAAATATACAACATGCCATGGGTCCTTATAATTTGCTGCTCAACCAAAAAATCAGAACGAAAAGAGTGAGAGAATTGCGTTTCATTGTGAAATCAAGACCTTTAAGAAGATAATGGAAACATGATTATTTTTAATTCATATAGAAATGTCTTACACAAAACACATTGAGCCCTTGATTATTTGCTGTGCAATGAAAACGATAAGGTTATATACAGCAAACACTGAGCCCATTATCATTTGATGAGCAACGAACGTCATGAGATAATATACAACATGCAATGTGTCCTTTATAATTTGCTGCTCAACGAAAAAATCTGAACGGAAAATGTGAGAAAAATGCGTTTCATTGTAAAATCAAAACCTTTTAGAAGATAATGGAATCATAATTATTTTCTCGAATTCTAGTGGAAATGTTATACACAACACGCATTCAGCCCTTGATTATTTGCTGGGCAATGAGAACGATAAGGTCATACCCAGCAAATATTGAGCCCATTGTCATTTGATGTGCAACGAAAGTGATAATAAAATATACAACATACCATGGGTCCTCCTTTATTTGCTGCTCAACGAAAAAATCTGAACAAAAAAGTGACAGAAATGCCTTTCATTGTGAAATCAAAACATTTTAGAAGATAATGGAAACATAATTATTTTCTCGAATTCTAGTATAAATGTAATACACAACACACATTGAGCCCTTCATTATTTGCATGGCAATGAGAACGATCAGGTCATACCCAGCAAACATTGAACCCATTATCATTTCAGGTGAAATGAAAGTGATACTAAAATATACAACATGCCATGGGTCCTCTAATATTTGTTGCTCAACGAAAAAATCCAAAAGAAAAATGTGATAGAAATGCATTTCAATGTGTAATCAAGACCTTTTAGAAGATAATGAAAATATAATTATTTTTTAATTCTAGTAGAAATGTCATACACAACACACATTGAGCCCCTGAGTATTTGCTGTGCAATGAATACGATAAGTTTACATACACCAGAAATTAAGCCCATTATAATTTGATGTGCAACGAACGTCATGAGAAAATATACAACATGCCATATGTTCTTATAATTTGCTGCTCAACCAAAAAATCAGAACAAAAAGGGTGAGAGAAATGCGTTTCAGTGTGAAATCAAAACCTTTAAGAAGATAATGGAATCATAATTATTTTCTCGAATCCTAGTAGAAATGTAATACACAACACACATTGAGCCCTTCATTATTTGCTTGGCAATGAGAACGATCAGGTCATACCCAGCAAACATTTAGCCCATTATCATTTCAGGTGCAATGAAAGTGATACTAAAATATACAAAATGCCATGGGTCCTCTATTATTTGTTGCTCAACGAAAAAATCCCAAAGAAAAATGTGATAGAAATGCATTTCAATGTGTAATCAAGACCTTTTAGAAGATAATGAAAATATAATTATTTTTTTAATTCTAGTAGAAATGTCATACATTACACACATTGGGCCCTTGATTATTTGCTGTGCAATGAATACGATAAGTTTATATACACCAAAAATTAAGCCCATTATCATTTGATGTGCAACGAACGTCATGAGAAAATATACAACATGCCATGGGTCCTTATAATTTGCTGCTCAACCAAAAAATCAGAACGAAAAGAGTGAGAGAAATGCGTTTCATTGTGAAATCAAGACCTTTAAGAAGATAATGGAAACATGATTATTTTTAATTCATATAGAAATGTCTTACACAAAACACATTGAGCCCTTGATTATTTGCTGTGCAATGAAAACGATAAGGTTATATACAGCAAACACTGAGCCCATTATCATTTAATGAGCAACGAACGTCATGAGATAATATACAACATGCAATGTGTCCTTTATAATTTGCTGCTCAACGAAAAAATCTGAACGGAAAATGTGATAGAAATGCGTTTCATTGTAAAATCAAAACCTTTTAGAAGATAATGGAATCATAATTATTTTCTCGAATTCTAGTAGAAATGTAATACACAACACACATTGAGCCCTTCTTTATTTGCTGTGCAATAACAATGATAACGTTATACACAGCAAACATTGAGCCCATTATCATTTCAGGTGCAACCAAAATCATGAGAAAATATACAACATGCCATGGGTTCGTTACTACTTTCTGCTCAACGAAAAAATCTAAACCGAAAAAGTGAGAGAAATGCGTTTCATTGTGAAATCAAAACCTTTTAGAAGATAATGGAAAAATAATTATTTTCTCGGAATTCTAGTGGAAATGTCATACACAACACGCATTCAGCCCTTGATTATTTGCTGGGCAATGAGAACGATCAGGTCATACCCAGCAAATATTGAGCCCATTGTCATTTGATGTGCAACGAAAGTGATAATAAAATATACAACATACCATGGGTCCTCTATTATTTGTTGCTCAACGAAAAAATCCAAAAGAAAAATGTGATAGAAATGCATTTCAATGTGTAATCAAGACCTTTTAGAAGATAATGAAAATATAATTATTTTTTAATTCTAGTAGAAATGTCATACACAACACACATTGAGCCCCTGAGTATTTGCTGTGCAATGAATACGATAAGTTTACATACACCAAAAATTAAGCCCATTATCATTTGATGTGCAACGAACATCATGAGAAAATATACAACATGCCATGGGTCCTTATAATTTGCTGCTCAACCAAAAAATCAGAACAAAAAGAGTGAGAGAAATGTGTTTCATGGTGAAATCAAAACCTTTAAGAAGATAATGGAATCATAATTATTTTCTCGAATTCTAGTAGAAATGTAATACACAACACACATTGAGCCCTTTATTATTTGCTTGCCAATGAGAACGATCAGGTCATACCTAGCAAACATTGAACCCATTATCATTTCAGGTGCAATGAAAGTGATACTAAAATATACAACATGCTATGGGTCCTTTATTAGTTTCTCCTCAACAACAAAATCTGAACGAAAAAAGTAAGAGAAATGCATTTCATTGTGAAATCAAAACCTTTTAGAAGATAATGGAAACATAATTATTATTATAATTCTAGTAGAAATGTCATACACAACACACTTGAGCCCTTCTTTATTTAATGTGCAATAATAATGATAACGTTATACACAGCAAACATTGAGCTCATTATGATTTGATGTGCAATAAAAGTGATACTAAAATATACAACATGCCATTGGTACTATATAATTTGCTGCTCAACGAAAAAATCTGAACGAAAAGAGTAACAGAAATGCGTTTCATTGTGTAATCAAGACCTTTTTGAAGATAATGGAATCATAATGATTTTCTCGAATTCTAGTAGAAATGTAATACACAACACACATTGAGCCCTTCTTTATTTGCTGTGCAATAACAATGATAACGTTATACACAGCAAACATTGAGCCCATTATCATATGATGTGCAACCAAAATCATAAGAAAATATACAACATGCCATGAGTTCTTTATTAGTTTCTGCTCAACGAAAAAACCTGAACGAAAAAAGTGAGAGAAATGCATTTCATTGTGAAATCAAAACCTTTTAGAAGATAATGGAAAAATAATTATTTTCTCGGAATTCTAGTGGAAATGTTATACACAACACGCATTCAGCCCTTGATTATTTGCTGGGCAATGAGAACGATAAAATCATACCCAGCAAATATTGAGCCCATTGTCATTTGATGTGCAACGAAAGTGATCATAAAATATACAACATACCATGGGTCCTCCTTTATTTGCTGCTCAACGAAAAAATCTGAACAAAAAAGTGAGAGAAATGCCTTTCATTCTAAAACCAAAACCTTTTAGAAGATAATGAAAACATAATTATTTTCTCGAATTCTAGTAGAAATGTCATACACAACACACATTGAGCCCTTGATTATTTGCAGTGCAATGAATACGATAAGGTTCTATACAGCAAACATTGAGCCAATTACCATTTCATGTGCAATAAAAGTGATACTAAAATATAAAAATCCCATTGGTCCTTTATAGTTTGCTGCTAAACGAAGAAATCTGAACGAAAAGAGTGACAGAAATGCGTTTCATTGTGTAATCAAGACCTTTTTGAAGATAATGGAAACATGATTATTTTTTTAATTCTACTTGAAATGTCATACACAACACACATTGAGCCCTTCTTTATTTGTTGTGCAATGAGAACGATGAGGTCATACCAAGCAAACATTGAGGGCATTATCATTTGATGTGCAACGAACGTCATAAGAAAATATACAACATGCCATGAGTTCTTTATTAGTTTCTGCTCAACGAAAAAACCTGAACGAAAAAAGTGAGAGAAATGCATTTCATTGTGAAATCAAAACCTTTTAGAAGATAATGGAAACATGATTATTTTTAATTCATGTAGAAATGTCTTACACAAAACACATTGAGCCCTTGATTATTTGCTGTGCAATGAAAACGATACGGTTATATACAGCAAACACTGAGCCCATTATCATTTGATGAGCAACGAACGTCATAAGAAAATATACAACATGCCATGAAAAAGTGAGGAATGCATTTCATTGTGAAATCAAAATCTTTTAGATGATAATGGAAACATGATTATTTTTTTAATTCTACTAAAAATGTCATACACAACACACATTGAGCCCTTCTTTATTTGTTGTGCAATGAATACGATAAGGTTATATACAGCAAACATTGGCCCATTATCATTTGATGTGCAACGAACGTCATGAGAAAATATACAACATACCATTGGTCCTTATCATTTGCTGCTCAACGAAAAAATCTGAACGAAAAGAGTAACAGAAATGCGTTTCATTATGTAATCAAGACCTTTTAGAAGATAATGAAAACATAATTATTTTCTTTAATTCTAGTAGAAATGTCATATACGACACACATTGAGCCCTTTATTATTTGCTGGGCAATGAGAACGATAAGGTCATACCCAGCAAACATTGAGCCCATTTCAAATTCAGGTACATTGAAAGTGATACTAAAATATACAACATCCCATGGGTCCCCTATTATTTGCTGCTCAATGAAAAATTCCGAAAAAAAAATGTGATAGAATTCCATTTCAATGTGTAATAAAGACCTTTTAGAACATAATGAAAACATAATTATTTTTTTAATTTTAGTAGAAATGTAATACACAACACACATTGAGCCCTTTATCATTTGCTGGGCAATGGGAACAATCAGGTCGTACGCAGCAAACATTGAGCCCATTATCATTTGATGTGCAACGAACGCCATAAGAAAATATACAACATGCCATGGGTCCTTATAATTTGCTGCTCAACCAAAAAATCAGAACAAAAAGAGTGAGAGAAATGCGTTTCATGGTGAAATCAAAACCTTTAAGAAGATAATGGAATCATAATTATTTTCTCAAATTCTAGTAGAAATGTAATACACAACACACATTGAGCCCTTTATCATTTGCTGGGCAATGAGAACGATCAGGTCATACCCAGCAAACATTGAGCCCATTATCATTTCAGGTGCAATGAAAGTGATACTAAAATATACAACATGCCATGGGTCCTCTATTACTTGCTGCTCAACGAAAATATCCAAAAGAAAAATCTGATAGAAATGCATTTCAATGTGTAATCAACAACCTTTTAGAAGATAATGAAAACATAATAATTTTTTTGATTCTAGTAGAAATGTCATACACAACACACATTGGGCCCTTCTTTATTTCCTGTGCAATGAGAACGATGAGGTCATACCCAGCAAACATTGAGCCCATTATCATTTGATGTGCAACGAACGTCATGAGAAAATATACAACATGCCATGGGTCCTTTATTATTTTCTGCTCAACGAAAAAATCTGAACGGAAAAAGAGAGAGAAATGCTTTTCATTGTGAAATCAAAACCTTTAAGAAGATAATGGAATCATAATGATTTTCTCGAATTCTAGGAGAAATGTAATACCCAACACACATTGAGCCCTTTATTATTTGCAGGGCAATGAGAACGATCAGGTCATACCCAGCAAACATTGAGCCCATTATCATTTCAGGTGCAACGAACGTCATGAGAAAATATACAACATGCCATGGGTCCTTTATTATTTTCTGCTGAAAGAAAAAATCTGAACGTAAATATTGAGAGAAGTGCGTTTCATTGTCAAATGAAAACCTATTAAGAGATAATAGAAATATAATTATTTTTTAATTCTAGAAGAAATGTCATACACAACACACACATAGCCCTTCTTTATTTGCCGTGCAATAACAATTATAACGTTATACACAGCAAATATTGAGCCCATTATCATTTGATGTGCAACCAAAATCATGAGAAAATATACAACATGCCATGGGTTCGTTACTACTTTCTGCTCAACGAAAAAATCTGAACGTAAATAGTGAGAGAAATGCGTTTCATTGTCAAATGAAAACCTATTAAGAGATAATAGAAATATAATTATTTTTTAATTCTAGTAGAAATGTCATACACAACACACACATAGCCCTTCTTTATTTGCTGTGCAATAACAATTATAACGTTATACACAGCAAACATTGAGCCCATTATCATTTGATGTGCAACGAAAATCATGAGAAAATATACAACATGTCATGGGTCCGTTATTATTTTCTGCTCAACGAACAAATCTGAACTGAAAAAGTGAGAGAAATGCGTTTCATTGTGAAATCAAAACCTTTTAGAAGATAATGGAAACATAATTATTTTCTCGCAATTCTAGTGGAAATGTCACACACAACACGCATTAAGCCCTTGATTGTTTGCTGGGCAATGAGAAGGATAAGGTCATACCCAGCAAACATTGAGCTCATTGTCACTTGATGTGCAACGAAAGTGATAATAACATTTACAACATACCATGGGTCCTCTATTATTTGCTGCTCAACGAAAAAATCTGAATGAAAAATGTGAGAGAAATGCGTTTCATTGTGAAATCAAAACCTTTTAGAAGATAATGGAAACATAATTATTTTCTCGAATTATAGTAGAAATGTCATACACAACACACATTGAGCCCTTGATTATTTGCAGTGCAATGAATACGATAAGGTTATATACAGCAAACATTGAGCCCATTACCATTTCATGTGCAATAAAAGTGATACTAAAATAAAAAACATGCCATTGGTCCTTTATAATTTGCTGCTAAAGGAAGAAATCTGAACGAAAAGAGTCACAGAAATGCGTTTCATTGTGTAATCAAGACCTTATAGAAGATAATGAAAACATAATTATTTTCTTTAATTCTAGTAGAAATGTCATACACGACAGACATTGAGCCCTTTATTATTTGCTGGGCAATGAGAACGATCAGGTCATACCCAGCAAACAATTAGCCCATTATCATTTCAGGTGCAATGAAAGTGATACTAAAATATACAACATGCCATGGGTAATCTATTATTTGCTGGTCAACGAAAAAATCCAAAAGAAAAATCTGATAGAAATGCATTTTATTGCGTAATCAAGAACGTCTAGAAGATAATGAAAACATAATTATTTTTTTGATTCTAGTAGAAATGTCATACACAACACACATTGAGCCCTTGATTGTTTGCAATTATTTTGAGTGCAATGAAAACGATAAAGTCATACAGAGCAATTATTGAGCCCATTATCATTTGCAGTACAATGAAAGTGAAAAGAAAATAGTCAACATGCCATGGGTCCTTTGTTATTGCTGCTGTAATCAGTGTCATCAGGTCATACAAATCATGCACTTGGCCCTTTAACATTTACTGCTCAATAACAGGATTTGAATGAAAATAAAGGGTTATATGTGTTATGTCAGTAACCATGATTATTCTTGTGAAACTAGAATTGTAATGTTTTTTTATAATAAGAAGTGTTAGGGTCAAACACATCATGTATTAATCCTTGAATCATTTACCTCATTCTTTTTCTTAAGCAGCATTTCTTTTAAGTTAGGCTCAGAAACATTTGCCATGTGGCCTGCTTTTTAGTGATTGATTTCAGAACACGTTATATTTAATTAATTTCTATTTGAAGATAATTTTCATGAAGTATCACATTCCTGTAATAATGGCTATTAATATTTTACACAGCATGCATTGGGTCAATTTGTGCTCAAATAAAACAACAAACATGAAAACATTAAAAATGTGTCTTCATTTCAACAAGAAAGGTAACAAGATAAACTTTTGAAAACCTGCTTATGCATAAGCTTTTCAGTGATTTATTTGTGGCCGACTAATAAGAAATCACACTTACTGTTAATCTAGTCTAAGTTTTATGGTATGGTCCTTTAAAGGGATAGCTTGATGAATTAGAGGATGATTTATGTATCACATAGTGAGTATTGTTTTGAATCAAGCAACGACACATCTTATCATTGCAGTTATCATGACCATAGTCTATAAGAGAGAGTCATCTACTCTAGGATGTAAGTTTACTATAAATGTTACCAGTATTGATTGGTTGTTTTGCTTTCTTTGTTCACCACAGTATATGATGATGTTATTATTTCTTAATTCTTTTATTCTTCCACAAGTTTTTGTACTCAAGCAGTAACATCATTTGGCCAATCTAGCCTTATTGACTATTGAACTGGTGAAAAGTCCTTTTTGCAAGACTACTTGAAGCACACATGCCCAATACATTGCTAATTAAATGCTCAATAACATAATAAAAATTTTATGCACGGGCCCTGATGAATACTGGATTGACAGGAAGAGAAATATAAATTTTCAATCATGAGGGCAGAGCAAGCTTGTACATTGACCACAAAAACTCAAGCTTCAAAAGTAATCATTAAAAAATATATCCTCCTAAATGCTGCATTTTGATTAAAGCAATTGCATGCAACATTAAGTAACAAAAAACCATGACTTACTGCAACTTTTCGTGGCCTACTTCTGAAGGACATCACGTGATGGGTTGATATGACTTCACATGACCATTGTTGGCTTGTTCCTGCAATAGGGATAATTAATATCATTCATTTGAATTAGGCCTAAGAAATTATCTATACCACATGGATCTGAAACAGCCTTGTACTTTGCGATAGAATTTTACCATCAAGATTGCTGGTGTTGCCTGATCTTTTACTTTCCCTTTTCACAAATGTTTTCTACGGAAGCTATAATACTAATGGCTTATCGTTTTAATTGCATACTAAGTTAACAGGTTCAGACAAATAAAAACTTGCAATTGAGAGAGCAGAAAACAGGTTTTCAAAAAATCAATTTTCAATATAATTAAGTTTCAAACCTATATTTAAAATCAAATAAATTGTATAAGTTACAGTAAGTAACAAGTAAACACCTTTAAGAACTTTTCATGGTCTATTTCGAGAGGACATTATTAGCTGAGTTGTCATGACCTCCTATCACCACGGCTGCATTTAAATATGGCGCGCAAAAGCCTATTGTCTCTCAAATAAAGCAAGGCATCTTTGCAGATCTCTAAGGTTGCAGCTCAATAGAGCATTTCGCTAGCACACTTAGCTCTCCAAATTCGATGTGACCTTGCGATCGCAGAGGCCTGCTGGATCACTTTCTTGCATCGGAAGAAATTAAATAATTAACAAAATACTTCCAAAGCATAACGAAAAATAGTTCTGCATGGTCAATCTGTTACAAACAGCGAGATAAAGGTTCGTGCTGAGGCATTGTCCTGAATTCCAGTAAATCTTGATGATGCAGAAATCTTTCTTACATCCTCCTAATTTTGGCAAAATATTCGGGAAATATACTTTAAAACTAATACGGAATTCTTACATCTTAGGGGCAACAAGGCACTGGAAAAAAAGAGTTCCATATCATATTTCAAACTATTCGACAATTGATTTTTCAATTGAATCTAGATTAAAACAGTACGATAAGATTACTTATGCCAATACACGCCTTTTTCAAACAGAAAACCTCTTTTCTACCAAACCACCAATTTTCTGAAGTTCATCCGAAATTGAGGCTAATATTTTCTTACGATTTTCATCTCTTTTATTGGTTTGACTAAATTTGACTATCTACAGTGTGTCATGTGTTATGTGTTTCATCCATTATTTTTTGTAAAAAATTTAATAATTTTTATCCTGAATCATCAAAGAAAAAACTCCATTCGATAAAGGAGCTCGCAAAAAATGAGCTAATATCAATTTCTAGCGCATAAGAAAGATGAACTGCGTAACTTGAGCATGATGATTTTCTTCAAATTTTCTTGACTATTTGAGCCTCGTTTCTTATAATCTTTATCTTATAACCACCACTTGCGTTAGGTTAGATCTTCCAGAAGAAGCTTAAGCAAAATGCAGGGCTTGATCCAGCATTTGCAGTAACAGGGTTAGGTTGCAGTGAATTTGTGGTATCACACCAATGCCTTAGTAGAAAACGCCAATTCTCGTTGCAGTGTTTACGTGGTACTTATTTACCGACGCATCTCTCGACCTCAATGATACAATGTCAAATGAAATTAACTTGATCCAGAAAACAGAAATTCGATAAGATAGTTCTCATGCATCTTTCAAGGGATATCATTGAACTCTGGAACATCTTGTTGCTTTTATAGTAATAATGAATATAAAATGCATAAGACTAGATAGATATAGCTAAGGTGATGATCAGAAGTGATTGCCTATGTTGATTATATCCATTCAAAATGACCCAATATGGAAGCTGTCGTTTCTGTATTTTGCAAACCAAAAACAGATCAGTTAAGAATTAGGGGGCGAACCATTCTACAACTTTTTATCTTCCAATTAAATACAAAAAAACAAAACTGATGCTTTCTTTTGTGCGCTTGATCTTTGCAGTTATGCACAAGGCATTGCACCATCTTCGCGAAATTCTTGGTAAATTAACATTTGGGCAGTGTTACTTCCACGCCACCTCTCCAGTCATGGGGAGCACATTGGTTGATAAAATCCCCACCCTCAATTCACGGGTGCTTTATAATTTCCCATACAAAAAGGAACTCTTTTAATAAAATTAAGATTTTATTCTTAATAGATCAGTCACCCAGCAAATCTAAAGTAGCTGCAGTAGTTTTTGTTGGAAAACGTCTGACTTTTCCATTGTCTTGGCTCTACACTAGCAGTTTCTTATGTTAGATCACAGTGCAGAGTATTTGAAATAAAGAAACTGCATTCCATATTGCAAATTGCTTTTAAATATGGCTGTAAAAATAAGGCTAGCCAGTAAAAATCTAATAAAACTGCTGTCATAGCTAATCACCCAAAATAGGTTTCTCTTGGATGTCTGATCCCCCAACCTTAGATTCGGCCCCTTACGCAAAAAATTTGACCCCGGCCTAGTGTAACTTTTCCTACAACAAAGCCAGTTTCTGCATTCTACGAACAAACATATTTCCACTTTTCAAGCATTGGTGTTTCAAATAACTATTATCATTTTCTTTTGCGTGGCTTAGAGAAAACACATTTTTGCATGCAAGTCACTGATAACAACGTAATCCAAAGTCATCCGATTCAAGTGCAGTATAGGTCGAGACGTGTCCTTGATATAGAACCCAATACATAATACTACGTTGACCGTAAATGAAAGATAATAATGCAATAATACTTCCTTCAGAATTGTAACCGGCTCGTGGGTATTTTGGAACTATATCACAAATCTATAACATACATTCTCTTCAGTTGATAAGTGTAACACATCTATCGACAATAATAATTGTCGTTAATAACCTGTAAAAGGTCAAAACATTTAAGATTGCGAGATGCTTCTATCATCAAAGCTGGATAATCATACTTTAACGTTATAATCTACAATCGGCAGATGCAGATGCAGTTAACTGTAAAATTAGAAGTAAGAATGTGCAACATCAAAGCTTATCTGCAGCACACTGGCCAGCGTACGATGAACTAGTTACGATATCTTCTTCGATGTGGAGATAAAGAAATGCTAGATCTACATAAAGCCAGTAATAGATACCATGAGACAAGAGATTTATAACACTGCTAAACTGGGATTCATTGCGACAAATAAGAATAAAATGTCACAAGCGTCTGTGCCATCTCCTGTCATAAAGATTTTCCCAATCCAATTCCTCATAAAGTCTTTGCAAGTTAGTGCCCATGCGAGTGCTGCAGAGTACTGCATTTGCTCAAGTTTTCTTGTCAGGTCTTAAGACATATTTTGATCAAATCTAGGATAGACTATGTCATCATAATCCAGATGAGGTCTTACATATAGCTGATAAAGCTGATCAAGAACATCCCTTGAAACATACTTACAAAGATACTTTATGATGCCATCCCTTGAAACATACTTACAAAGATACTTTATGATGCCAATACCCCCTCCTTTCCTTCATTATTGCTTCACGAATATGACTTTGAAAATTAAGCCTAGAATCCAAGATCATTCCTAAGTGTTTGCGTTCCTACTTTCTCTCTATTTCAGTATTGTCAAGGAACAGGGTGGGATGAGAAGGTTTTATCCTTTTAGTGGAAAAAATCACCTCTTCAGTTTTGCTGCCATTGAATTCCATTTTCCATTGCCATGCCCAACAACGTATCGTATTCCGTATCCAAATCCATGTTCAATTTTTTGGCGGTCAAGGTCTCATCATCACCAGCAGGAAAACGTGATGTGTCATCAGCAAA